>CAEGAD010088944.1:0-82243 GCA_903067055.1 Poeciliopsis paucimaculata
ACAGCACAATAGAACCCGATCGAACCGTTATACCTAGGATTTCTGTCGCTAATGTGTCTCTCTGGTTTTGAAAATGGACCGACAGCTCTAAGATTGTGTAGTGCGCTGGGACTTACACTAAGGAAATGAGGCAGGGCGGGTCAGTGGAAGCACCGGAGTTTAGCCTTTTTTCATTCAGTGTCAAAAACAGAAAGCGAAAAGGGCTGGAAGAAACGATAAAGCCGATAATTGAAATGAAGTCGATAGTTTTAATTTATCGTTCGATTAATCGATTTATCGTTCATCGCGACAGGCCTAGTGTCGTCTGATTTTTCTTCTTCTATAGTTACGGGATCACTACAGTTTTGGTGAAAATGCTTCAGGAGGAAAGGTTTCAGCACAACCTGTTTCTGTTTCTGCATTTTATTATGGTGGGAGACTTTCAGTGTTCAACATTATGAAACACTCTAGACTGAGATTTATTTGGTATTTAGCAACGGATGGCAGTAAAATCTTTAGTTTATGCAAAGAAGTTGTTTTGTCTGTGGCTTTTTTATATTAGCAGTGATATTAGATTTACAGCTTACTATACATTTAATGAACTTGGAACAGATGAGTAGTTTAGTAATGCTTCTGACATGACCTCTAATGATGCATCATTAAAACAGCCAATAGTGGATTTTTTTCTCATGTTTGCTTTGATAATAGTTTAGATAAGTTTTCTTTCACAAGAAAAAAAATATTTAAATATATATGTAACATGTTTTTTTTTAAAGATAATAAAACATGACTGCTGTCTTCAGATTAAAATTAAAAACGTTTGATCGGTGCACCATAAATATTGGTGCACCCATCTGTTGGCCAGTGATCAAAGGTGTTAAAACAAAGGTTTCTGTTTTTCTAACCATAAGAGCTTTTAACTTCTGTCATGAAACATGGCAAATTTGTAAATTACTTGTCGGTTGAAACACTTTTTTTCACGTCACACGAGTCATGACCAACAACCTTGTGTCTTTTCAGCAGACACAAGCTTTTTAAAACTTAGCATTGTACTTTCATTCTACAGTGCGTAAATGGTGATAATCTGCGCCATTCATTTTGTGTTGGGTTTAAAACCGCTGCCTCTATCAAGAAACCTGCAGTGTGTTTTTTCTGTCATTATCAAAGATTAAATAAAGTTCAAATGAATAGTCACAAATAAAATTGCCTTATGTTAAGTCACAACTGGCAGGTCAGAGTTTAAAGTAAACCAGTGAAAGCTTAGTCAGTTCATCTTCAGGCTAAAGCTAATGTCCTCTACCAATGTTTAAATATTGCGTTTAGATGGCCAAGTGCAATCAGAGGCCAAGTGCTCCTCAGTCCCAATGGAGGTTTAGAGCACTGTGAAAGTCAATGTATATTGACTGACTGTAAACAGCATGTGTGTAGATCCATCACTTCTTTGAATCATGAATGCTTGTAAAGTTCCTCTGTTTATCGATCGTTGCGTTTCGCCTTTGTAATTGTCAGTGACAAACGGACAGGAATATGTCCTGTGCTTTTTACCTCTCGCGTCACCTCTTCAAATCTGCTCCTGAAAGTGCCCTTGCTTTCTCCTTTGAAGAGTAAATCATGTACAGTTTTCCCATTAGGACCCGCTTTATGGGACTTAATTGAATTGTACCATAGAAAGTGTATGCCTTGCAGCAAAAAAGTGTGAAAGAGGAGAAAAAGGCTCGACCCATTATGTCCTTGAAGCCTATTGTGTTAAAACAGCAGAGATCAATAAATTAGTAAGCATCTAGAACACGTAGTCCTATCATACTCCTGTGTTTCACCCCCCATCCAACTCGCAAGCCCCTTGTGTTTGTCCTGCTAAGTGGAGTGTGCAAGCTAGCAGCTGTTGGAGTTCCCATTAGAGAACAGAAATGGATTCCACAAAGAGTCACAGATGTCTCAGACATCAATATGAAATGATATGTGGGTCAGCTCTCTGCTCCTTTTCCTTCAACTACCGTTTCAGGGAAGTGGATGTGTGGATGCTATGCTTTACGCTACGCACACGCTTCCTAACCATGACTAATTGGATAATTACAGGTGGGATGATAATTTCTACAAATGATACGCAAAAATGCAAACAAAGCAATGACCGCTGGATGACTTCTAGAAAACTCTACCCTGTTGATTTAGCTTGTCCTTCTTCTTGAACTTCTCCTCTGCGTTACTCCAGCCTCCTGACCTTGGAATATTTTCTTTAACTTTTTAGATGCACTTTGGTCCTTGATGGATAAGAGCGTTTGACGAGCGGTGGGTGGAAGTTTCCCATAAATTCCACTAAGTTGTGTCTCCATGTTGCATGCTTTAGTTACCCTGAGTCCATTTCACTTTAGTTATGGTAGGAATGTGCCATTGCATGAGAAAAGGTCATCATTCCTGTCCTGGCTCTCTCAAGTCCTTAGTCAAGGCTCCCAACATAGGGACATTCTTTCCCACACACGTAACCATGCTCCGTTTCATCAATAAAATAACAGCAAATGTTTGGAGCTTGTCTGTTCTTAACTCAGAGCCTTTAGATGATGTAAAAATAAACACATTTTTCTGAAAAGATTTGCTCAGTTCATTCTAGTTTATAAATAAACCCACAGTTGTTCCAGTTTATTACTGGCTTCTCAAATTAACTTCCATATAGTAACCATTGAAACGTTATCTACCCTAATCCCTCATCATTTCATGTCTGCCTTGTGTTTTAGTAACACAGGAAGATACCTACTTTAGCTAAATACTGCTAAACATAATTTAACCAAGCTAAATCATGCTAAAGCAGGTCTTTAGCTAAATAATGCTGAAACATTATTTAGTGCAAGACCTGCATCAGCTAAAGCAGGCTCAATTCATTCTAATTTATAAACAAACCCACAGTTGTTCTAGTTTATTACTGGTTTCACTAATTAATATCTTCTTTATTAACCACTGAAAGGTTGTGTACATAATTTAGCATAGCTAAATAATGCTAAAAACCTGCTGAAGCTAAGCCTTTAGCTTTCGCTAAAGCAAGTGTCATCTGACAGTTTTTATTTGGGACAAATTTTGAGAACATTTGTCACAACTTTAATGTACTCCACATTACGGCGCAGCTACAAAACTACACGATTGCTACTAAACTTTCAAAGAAATAGCCTGACAATGCTAATCTCATACAACACTATGCAGACACTTTGTCTGCACTTATGAAGAGTCACGTCACAAACTGATTAATTCAGTTAATAATTATTTTAAAACTTTGAGGCATACGAAGAAAAGTAAAACTTTGCTCTCCAGAAAGTCGTTTGATTCTTAGATATTGAGACAAGATGGTGATGTCATGGCAGTAAGTAGCGCTTCCTGACTCAGTGGAAGATTTTGACTCTTCATCCATTATACATGAAATATTCAATATTTCCTAAGCTGTTGCATCTCTTTATTTGTGTCTAAAGCTAATGGCTACTATTAGAATTAAGGATGGTGGTAAAGGACTGATGATCACAGTAATGTGAGGACCAGAAAGAGTGCAAGACTCAGAACATCAGTTTTATGACTAGATTAATATGTAAGACCAGCTAAAACTCAGTTTCGAGATTAGTTGTCATTGATTCTCATGGATTTATAAACACAATCTTTTTTCTTTTTTTTTTACGGTGTGTGTGTGTGTGCGTTTCTATTCTGTTGGACAATATCAGTGTATCAATCAACACCTCAAAGACTTGGATTCGGATAAAATCAGGGAAAGTGTTTTTATAGATAGTATTCCTTACCTCATAATGCTGTCATGTAGTCTGATTTTCCGATTTATTATCCACCAGTCTGCCAGGTGACTTTAAACTCGATCTCCACTAAGTCCTTTGGTCTTGCCACCAATTGTTTTATTGGTAATTCAGTTTCGTCTTGGCGGTCTCTTTAACGAGACTGATGTTTCAGCTGTTCAGCTTCTGGCCTGGCCTGGCCTGTGCGGCTCAGGCTTTGAAAATGGAGAGACAATTTGGACTTAAAGCAAGACTGAGCTTAAAGTAGGGATGAAAGAAGTTGTGGAAGTACCAGTTGGAATAATGGAAACAGCTGACGAATGAGTCTGCGCTGCCACTACCAGTGATTGTTTTAATTAATCCATCTGCTATTGTATTGTTATTGTAAATGATTGAAACTGATTGTAAATAACAACTTCATGACATCTAAGGAGACACTTTAATTCGTGAAAAATGTTTTAATACGGTTGATTCTTCTGTGGTTATAAAAGAAGAACCAAATGCAGCTACAAGGTCTAACTTTCTGGAAACATTTTTTGTGTAAAGTATATTGTTTACTTCATAATCAAAATTCAGGACTGACTGTTTTATCTTCGTTGTATTTCATTTTTGTTCATAAAGCACGGTAGTGAAGTTAGAAAAACAAACCAGAAATGGAGCTAATCACAAGTCAAGTCACTGCGAAGTGATTCGTTTCTCCATCTTCAGCCTCATACTGCATGCAATAAATTATGTTTCGCACACAAACTTAGACAACAGGGTAAAATGGATGTTTTTTATAGCAGCATAGAGTTACTGTGATGCCCTGGGCATCACACTCTTAATTGGACTTAATGAATCACTGTTAAGACATGTACAACTGTAAAATTGCTTATGAATTATCTTCCTTGTTTGGATAAAGAAAGGTTTGTGACTTTGTAAATTCAGAGTTCATTTAGCATATAAATCCTCTGTAGTATCATATTTGAAATATAAAAGTTAAAAACACTTTTTCAGACCAGTGTAGCCTGTATTTAGTGAATTATACATGCAAAAGAGCTGCTCTGCTGCGTATCCTTGGCTTGTTATGACTTGTTACTCGACTCCCAGCCAGACCCCTGATCTTCCCACCCTCTTTAACTTGTTTCTTCAGCTGTGTTTACATTCCCCTAAAAGTTGAAAAGTGGGCTGAATGTCTTCTCCAGTCCTCACCCGCTGACATCTGTCAAGTCTTATTATCATTCAAAACCAGCATTCCTCAACTCTTGTGCATAGTGAGTGAGCGCTTACAAGTTGGGAAAACTTCCCAAAAATTCACAGAGGGAGACAAACATTGTTTCAAGGTCACTTAAAACAAGCTCCAAATGTTTTCAAGTAACCAGATATCTCCAAATATTCAAATGAATAAAAGAAACTCTATAGAAAAATAGAAAATACAGGCATTTTCTGAATAAGATCTTTCTAAGACATGTTTTGTTGATTTTTAACTGGCTGATTGCTACAATAAAAAGACTGAAATTACATTGCAGCCGTAACGCTTCATGCTAGCCTTTGACTTTTGTATCGGTGCTGCATATTTAATTTGTGATCAATACTGTAAGCCAATATGTTTGCAAACTGGAAAGAGTATTGTGTTCATTATGCATTATTAGTAAGTATGAAAATAGACCTACTGAGCTATATCACGCTTCATTACCATTGTGCAGAAAGTCCCATCCTATCTCTTTAGCTGTTCTTCAGTTGCTACCCTGTCTTAGGTAGTTATTGTTAAAAATAAATTTACACAGAAACAGAATGACACCTAACAGATTTTCAGCTTGATCGGTACAGATCGAAGATTGGTTGGTTGGCATTTCAAAAATCAGAAACCATCGACACTGCGGTATCAGATGGTAGTGACAACACTCTTCAGTGTGTTTGCTGCTACTGACAGAATCAATCAATCAAATTTTATTTGTATAGCACATTTCAGCGGCAAGGCATTTCAAAGTGCTTTACATCAAACAAACATAAAAACACAAAGTCATGTAACATAGAATAAACAACCAAAACATTAAGGTCACTTAGAAGGCTCAGTATTATTATTTTTAGCCCCGGCTGTGTGTTTTAAAGGGAAGTTAGAGGCAGTGCAGAGAGGAAGGAAACAATTTAAAAGAAAAATGCATTTTCTTTGACATGTCTACGGTTCTTCTAGATTGCAACAGAGCAAAATACATTCAGACTTCACTGAACTATACCCTATATCACTGGGTATAGTTCAAAACTTTGAACTGAGATTCAAAGTTATGAACTTTTTTTTCCCTAAAAATTACTGCTATATTTTTTTTTAACATTCTTATTATTTAAGACAAATTTTAATCAACCTATTACATTAGGAGGTCAAACAGTTATAGACTGGAAGTCAACCACAAATCTTCAGTCAATATGGATCTCAACAAACAATATGTTGCGTGTAAGATCCAGCAAGATGTAATGTTAACACTTGATAAATGGGAATAAAAGTTATTTTTTTATTGAAACTCTTGACACTGACTTGTTACCAGAATCATAAACTTCCTACTGAACTTCTGACACATAACTATGTGGATATTACAGCTTTCAGGTTCATTGGCTTATTTAAGTCTGTCCTCTAGTGCAGGTGCATCGGTTGAATAGCAGTAATTATTTGGTGACTTCTGATTTTTATTGTCTTTGATAATGAAATAAACCTCAACAAAAACTAGAATTCTGGAATAGTTTTTTCATCATTTAAAATCTAAAAAGAAACACCGTGAGCAAAATTGGTCTGCAACCTGGCAAAAATTAATTTATCCATAAAAAAAAACAACTCCCCCCTAAAAAACGGCCATGTGATGAAAGTTTTAGCCATCCATCAAATTTTCCAGACAGCCATTTATTTAGGCGGTCACGGCATGATTACTTAGTTATGATGATGGACAGTTGTGAAGAATGCTATTCCCCTGACAAGGCCAGAAGGCAGATGGATAGCGTTGTGGTAATGTCGTCAAGATGTTAGCAGTCAAGTTGCGTCATTTGTAAAGAATGAGTGATGATTAAACCAGATAGATCACTCGCATCAGAATTTTAAGGAAGTGTAGCATTTAAATGCCTGCACCAATCCGATAAATGGACCCATCCTTTTCAGGTTTTATGCATATAGATGTTCTCAATAACTTAAAATTTGTACATAGGAAGTGAATATCTGAACTGAAAATCAGAGGGCTTCTTTTTTATTTCAGGTTAACAGCTGGAGCTGCACTGTGAGTGTGTGTGTCCCCTCTAAAAAGGCCCCACGGCACTGATTTATCCAAGGCTGTCTTCTAGATGCCATAAATAGTTTGTCTGAGTGCAGTACAAATGTTTTCATGGTTCATCCTGTTCTTTAATTCCCAGCATTTAACTGTTTGCGTTAACTGCAGACAATGGGACCAGTAAAAATCTATTGAGGTGAATTACGGCCAGCAGACAAAGTTCCAGGAGTTTGAATTTGATATGAAGGCAAATGTGCTAAAAGGTGCCACACTTTATCAGTGAATCTCACGGACTCCTTGAGGGTTCTTTGAACATCTCGAAACTTTTCCACGTCTAAAAAGTTGTTTTTTTTCAGCCGCTTACATATGCAAATTTATGATGGTTTTCCTCCAGTATCACAAGGTAATAACTTTTATCCCCAAATTGATGGCGTTTCCCTTTTTTTTGGAAACATTGCGTTACCTCCTGCCAGAGGGCCTGTGGAGCCAAGTCTTTCTTCTGTCGCCAAATGACCAAAATGAAATTAGATTTTCCAGGAGGCAGGGAGGGGGAGTGAAAACTATTTTCAGAAAGAAAAGTGGGACAGGGTTAAAATTGACCAGAAACTGCACGTCATTTTGTATCTTGTCAACCTGAAATACGAGACAAAGACTTTTTGTTTTGCTTCCTGATATTTGCAATTGCGAACATCCTCTTTTTGGGCTGACTGGGATTTTTTAAAAATTTTTTTTAGTTCCATTCTAACATTTCAGGAATTCTTTTGAGGTGAGAAATGGAACATCAAGATCAGAGACTTCCGCATAGGCTTTCCTTTACAAAAACGTAAGTAAGTTTAAAAGTTAATTGGTTAAAGTTAATTGGTTTCTGTTGCATTCTGAATTTTTAACTCATTTGTCTCTATAAAGCATTTACTGAAACATCCTGTCGATTACACCGCTTTGCCTTTGTCTGCACAGTTACTACGAAGCTTTGACGTGCGTTGAGTTTATATCGTATCCAAATAATGCTGTGCAGATAGTTTTCACTCATCAAAACAATGCAACATGATAAAATTCACAGCAGTCTGCTGTTTCATTATGATAGATGCCCAAAACCTGTCGTGTTGGAACACGATATTTCTCCTAAGGCCTTACTCGCCCGATCCGTGATTCTGGCAGCGTTGTGATGTCCTGTTGCTGCACGTTTCCCACAAGCTCAGCTGTTGATGGAATGCATGGTTGGTGGAGTTTAAATACTTTTTAGCAGGATGGCATAGATGAGCGAGCTTCTTCAGAGGGGAGTGAAGCATGGCCTGCTGAGGGGGTTTGCAGCACTTTTAAAACCCAAAACATAATCAGGTTCAGAATAGATTAAAGAAAATTGTGGCAGGGACAATCCAGAGGATGTTGAGCCAGAAGAGGGAATCTGGACTGTATGATGGTCGCTAATTTCATTTGAACACAATTGGTTTTAGAAGCATTTGTTAAAAATGCTGCACTGTGATTAACTTGGTTGTTTTTATGTTTAAGGAATATTGCATTTTTTTTTCCATTTTATGTTCTTTTGGGTTCTTTAATAGCCAAAGTACAAACCCAACTGGATGTGCACTTATGTTGAAGACATAGTCAAGATTTGTAATTTGGAAGCAAATCCAAGCAACACTACCAGTGGGGCCACCATTTTTTTCTTCCCATCTTTTTATTTCATATACTGCAGTATATGAAATAAGTAAAGCACAAGTAAAGCCTGGCGGGCCGCCAGGCTTGACATTGCTTATTTGCTTTTTTAAATTATTGTCTTTATCAAGACTTTATAGTTGGTGTTTAGGTATTAATCTTCTAGTTGTCCAATAACACATAACTATCAAGTGATATTTTAAAATTTTCTGTCAACTTTAAACATTTTTTAACTCAAAAACATGGCGGTGTACTGGATGACTGCCCTGGCGCCCTGAGAACTGGGATTAGCAAGTTCTCTGGAGGAAACCCTGTGCTGATACTTAAGGCTTTAGTAGACATAAAAGCTGCAAGTTCTACTTTGATAGGCTGCACTAGATTATTAGCGAGTGACGTTGATGAATTATCGGATGTTAATAACTCCTATCAATCTGTTCATAATGGTGATTAAATGAGTATATCTAAATGTAATTAGGTCAATTAGAAAACAAAACATTTAATATTTTCTCTGATTTGTTGGATCGCTGTCTTCTCCCAAGAGACACAACAGAAAATATAAGTAATTAGTCACCATGTTACATAAGTCTGAATGCTACCAATGGGGATTTTAACGACCATTATATATCAACCTTTAAGGAGGAAAGAATTTGCCTTGTTTTGAGAATCTACTTACCGTCACAACTTAAATGAGAAATTACACTTTCTTGTTCATTTTTTTTGTCTTTATGTTTTCCAAGACATGCCAACCATATCGAGCTTTATCTGAAATCTTCACTCTGAAATTTAACATCCATATTCGCATTCAGGGTCCCACTTTCACGCTAAGCAGAGAAGAAATTCACTTCCAGCAGCATTTGGTTCTTGGTGTCTATTACGGATTAGACTTCAAAGAGCTAATTTAGGACCGACATCCTAAAAATAGAAGAGCAACACAAGGCTGTAAAACTCAGCGGGGAATGCCTGTGTTCACGTTTCTAATGAGTCCATGTCTATGTATCACTCCTGGTGCTGATGGACTGCACCATCTTGCTGTGTTTTAATGACTACCTCATCACTTCTATTGCAGCGATCAAGAGAGTTGAAGTATATAAAAAAGCGATACACTTCATATTCCCTACCCAGATTTTCTTTCTCATTACCAGCAGTTCTTTCTCCTATTTATGGAAATCCTATTAAACAGAGTGAAAGCAGATCTGTCTGTCATCCCTGGCAGGGCTGGAAGTACCAAATATTTCATTGATCGATTCATTTCTTCAGGATGATAACTAATCGTTTATTCAGATAATAAATGTGTCACACTTTGCAGATTTTTCATTAATATAAGAAGTCTTTTCAGTTCAATGTTTGAAATACATTAGAAGATGGAAATAAACAACTAATTCAAATAGATTTTTAAAAAGAAATAAGCATTTTATTTCCTAAAATGCAATAGTATAGCAGAGCATTTCTTTAGCCACTTGAGGAGTTTTGGGTTAAATATGTTTTACAAAGGAGTTTATATCTTAAATGGGAAATATCTGTATGTATTTGGTACATTTTTGGCTAAATTAAAGCACTGAATATATTTTTTTAAGCAAACAGGCTTTTGTTTTGAGACTGTATTATCCAGTTAACTATTAATCGATTACTACAATAGTTGATGATTATTTCAATAATTGATTAATGACAATTAATCGTTTCAGTCATAATCCACGGTCGGATTATTCAGCACTATCTTGAGTTTGTATTTTTTATTTTACAACTAACTTTCCCTGTTTCATGCAGTCTGTTTTTCCTGAATGAAATGCTTCTGGTGCAGACGAAGGATCAGAACAGCTTTTTTTTTTTCTTTTTCTTTTTTTTTTTTTTAAACAAACGCACTCGGGTGGCATATACAGTAGATGCAAGGAGGAGATGCCTCAAGTTATGTTGGTGTTTTCTCAGCACTTCACAAGAAAGCAAAGGTGCATATTTTCTTTTTGCTACCCAGAAGATTTGTGAATAACTGCTGAAGCATAAAAATACCGCCTTTAGTCTTTGAATTTGCTCAATGGAAAACCAAATAGTTTTATGGTTTTTAACCTTTGAAAGAAAAAGAAAAGTGGAACCAGATTTTACTGCTAACCGTTACAGTTTGTTAAATGAACCTTTAATAAAATAAATTAATTTAATTAATTAATAGCTGTATCGATCAAGATATGTTTCAAGAATGTATTTCTAGTATAACCTCCAGTAAAATTGTCATTGGTTTACAGTATAAATACCAAAAACCTTAATACAAATGTGTAACATTAGCAACTTGGTTTTTATTTTAAAATAGAAAAGCCATTGTACTCCTATGGGCTCTTTGCACCTCAGCTTCCGCGTTCGGGGAAAAGCGGCTCCATCGTTTCCCATCGATTGAAAATGGCGTTTTACACTGGGTATTTGCAGGGCTTGGCCAAGGTAACAATTAATGATGTACATCGATCCGAAGCCCCAACAAGTAAGCTGGAGAAAGGTTTTGAGATGGACGCCTCGTTATACATTCACAGATACGAAGGTGAGTTTTACTTTCTTTAAGCTTTGTGGCTAACATTAGTTTTAGCTTATGCTAGTAGGCAATATTCTCTGACATTTAAGTATCTAAACATTTTTCATTCATTCTAACGGACAATGTTTTTACCTTATTTTCAAGTATATTACGTGTGTTTATTGTCGTTAGTGTCAGAGACCAAGTAACGGGGGATTTTAGGATCAGGCTTTTTGCTTCCGAAGCCTGATGAAGCACAACAACCCCGTAGCTCAACAGTAGAGCAGCACTGGTGTCGGAGTTCTAGTTCAGCTGACTGTTCAGGCTCAGAGTAGTTACTTTTAGAAAAATATGACCGTGTTCCTTAAGGTCGCCGTGTTATTTCATTTTATTAGTTTTGCATGCTTCTTGTGGAGCAGGACGGTGTTTAGCAGCGTGTACAGGCGGATCAGTAGATCGGCTGTCTGGCTCTGGTCTGCTCTCTTGTTCTCATACTCTCGCTCTTTCTAACTGAATACAGAAGTGATTCAATGGAAATGACACAAAACGGCTCCTTTACCTTATTCTTTAGGCTGAAGAAGCTGATCCAGAGTGAAGTGAAGGCAGCAAACTTTGCTGTGCGGCGTTAGCTTTAACAATACCACCGCCTTCTTAATGCAGGATTGCTTGGAAATCCATAAAAACTTAAAAGCCCGTTATATTAGGAAGACCCAAAGTACATAGTATCGTTTTATTTGCGTCTGAAATACGACTTTGTCTTTTCTAGCTGTCATAGTAACTGAAAGCGGTAAAAAGAGAGCCGCATTTGCGCATGCGGTTGTGACGTCAGAGAGGCAGGCGCAAAGAGCCCATTGCTGCTAAAACATTAATTTATAACTGTTTATTATTAAAGAATAATTTAATAACAGTGGTTTGCAAACTTGTTGGAACATAAAATGTTTCTTTTTTCCAAAAATGACCATATTGTTAAGACAGGTTTCTCAGAAGAGTTGGATCTCAATTTTGTAGTGTTTATTCTTAAACAAATTTAAAAAATAAATAATACAAGGGGACAAAGCGTATTTTTTCAGTCTGCACTGCTTGTTTGAACAAAAAATTGAACATTTTGAGTTGACAAAATAACCAGGATGTGAGAAAGATAAAGATCTCACCAACTTTTTCGTCAGAATCCAATATGGCTGCCAAGCAAATTTATTTGCTCATATTATGCAGAGACAAACAGTGTTTTTAACTCATGTTCCTAATAGAAATTAGCCTGTCAAAAGGTCATAAAGCCCCATAACTATGTCCCAATTATTCAAATTGGGACATAGTTAAATGTAGGGCTTCACGATAAATCTGAAAAATTTTGCCATTGCAGTGCAATATTCATATTATGTATAACTGTTCGGATTGCAATAGTTATTGGCCAGTGTATTCCAGGTGTTATGAACTTGCATTTTTCATATCAGTGTAATATTTACTCAGTTGGAGAGTGTCTCACAGCAACAGATGCTCACACTTGACACTAATGAGATAACTCAAAATATGATTTGTGTCCAAGCCCGCCATCAAAAATGTACCAACTTTATCGCCATTGTTACAGCCGTAAATAATTCAGAACAGCTGAATTTGTTTTCCTTCTATGCAAGAGAAAGGGTAGTGGTCTTTCAGTTAGCTGGCCAACAGTATGCAGCAACAAGTGGGGAAAGGCAGAACTCTATTCCATTCAAAGAGCTGGAGAACACGCCCATCTCTCTGGCACGTTCTCTAGCATCTCACTTTAAACTGTAGGAACAATATGAATTTATAGTACGCAGCCTATTCCTAACGCTGCATGTTTTTGTTTGCTTTTTGTGGCTAGATTTGTTTTCAAGCAGTTTTATAATTGACGACCTAGACATGCACATCTTCACAATCCACCTTAAACTTGATAATGTTGTTTAATTTAGAGAGAGTTTCTTCCTTCCTTCTGATTTTTGGCGCTCTTATAAAATGCACGGTGTCTGGCTTTTTCGTCTTCTCCCATGTCTGCACTTCCCCCCCTCCCCGCCATCTACCTCAAAGGATTTTTAACAGTTCTTTTTCAGACTAACAGAGGCTTTTAGAGACATGCAGCAATCAGCCCAAAAAAGGAGGACAGTATGAACAGGCAGGGCAGAGACATTATTTTCTACTTAACAATCACAGCCCCATTCTCCTTTTCCTGTCATCCCTTGTTTTTGTTCACTTCTCTCCAGGGCTGTTTATAGGCACTCATTGTCTCTGCTTTTGACATTTGCTGCTCTCAAAACTTTGTCCTTGTCATGGAAGTTGATCATGACAGAGGATCTACTTCCAGTGAACCTCTCTGGAAGTTTGACGGCTTACACAAAGACAGAGGATGACCGTTAAGTTTTTTCTATCACAGTTTTTGGTTTCCTGTACTGTGTTTGACTTGCAGTACTATGTAAATGTCTGCTGTGTACCTTATTCATACCTCTACAGGTCTAATCAGTTTCACATCTTAATGCCACTTGATATTATTAATGGGACAATTTGAAGATAAGTTATTAGATTATTGTGAAATAACTTTTATTAAAAATGCCATTGTTTCATACGGTATTCAGCCTGCTGTCAGCTAACAGATGATTTTCCAGCTTTAGTTTTAATCAGCATTCTCTTCATAAATGTGTTTCCATGATACCAGCAGCTGCTTTTCCATTGACCATAAAATTTAGTAATTTGGAATTGCAAAAATAAATTTGCTAAATGTAAACACAGCTAGCTTGTTAACAAAAAATGTTGACTCTAGGATGAGGTGGGATTTTTTTTGGCTGTATCAAAATTACTGTATTTTGCGAAACTGCAATGGAAATATTGTTTTTGTAACGAGTCACATGATCAACAACCAGATGATACTACTGGCAGAAATGACAAAGTAGACAATGAAAAGTGGTAGGAAGATGACGGCACAGTATGTTTTTTAATGACTTATCATGTGAACAAGCTTATTCATGTGTGATTTTTATTGCATTTTTTGTTTAATGAAAACATTACAATTTTGAAATTGTGTTTTTTCGCCTTTGCGGAATATCAACTAACTTTTGTAATAGAAACAAGTGTTTCTCACTGCTGTTTTACAGTATTTCACATATATTTCTAACAGCCAAATTGTTGTCGTTTTTCTTACCCATGGAAGAGTTTAGCTGGTGTTTTTCAGCCATTTGACCTGTAGTACTCATTATTAATGGTCAATATTTGAGGAACAATTAAAAATCCATTATTTGAGCTTTGAAAACCAATGTTTTTATATTTGTAACTTTTGTACATTTAATGACAGAGGAAAATGTGAGAAGTTTCAATTTTTTTCGCTTTAAGAGTTAAAAATGTAGGTAATTTGACCCAAAACGTCCTGATCCTGGATGTCAATTATCCAAATCCTCCTTGTACTTCTTTGTGCTTTTCAAACTTGTACCTCACTCTTTAGAGCTCTGTGTTGTTCTCAAAAGGGAGCCAGACACGGTTGCCCTGCTAGGTAATGGTTTTTCAAGCCTGGCTCCATGTATGCATACCTGAGCTGTGAGTCAGAATTGAACACTCAGATTAATTTTGCCCCATTTTATCACTCTCACCGCTTTATTCGCTGTGATCTAGTTAGGCCATCATATATCTGTCTTGACTGAATATTTTATGATGCGATGCCCTCCTCTGGCTCCAAAACGTGTCGAAGCTGATCTGTCGTCATTCTGTTTCTATTGCTGTCTGTTGCCCTGCTTATGGGTAGGAAAGGGTTTTTTCTGCCGCTTTTACTGTCAAACAAGTCCAAATGGCCAGTGGTCGTTTTATATCACTTCATCTTAAAAATTACAAGCTCCATGTCTTGTGGTAAGTTTTATTACCCTTTAAATTATGCATAGCAGGGTATCACAAGTAATGTATGTCTCATATCAGGACAAATGATTCCCATGCAGGACGCCTTTTGAAGTAAATTTTAAAAATATCACTTTTAACTGTTTTTATGAAGCAATTTTACATTAGTAAGCCACCTTAGGGATGATTTTATTTTTTCAGCTTACTTAATTGTTTTTATTTCACAGTTCTCATTTTTTAACCTTAAAACTTCACGTCACTTTGCAGAGTTGAAGACTTCTTAATAGTTTTAAAGAAGCTATGCAAAAGTTCAGGCTGTATTTGAATTACTACCGAAGATAACAACTGACAGCAACTCTTAAGTTAGCAGCTACAAAGCTCATATTTCGCATGTATGGCACTGCATGCAGAGGCAAAAACAATCCAGTGCTTTGCCGTTATCACTTAGTGTCAGTCGGCTCCCCAAGCTCAACCTCGTTGACGCAGAAGCCCTTTCATTCGCTTTGATCTCGTTAATAATTGCATGCCATACAGCGGAAAAAGAAGGGCAGATTTAAAAAGCAGCAGAATGCTACAAACTGATGGGGATAATAATAGCAGGGGACTTGAGACTTTTGTGCTGTTTGAGTTTTAATCCACTATTTTCTATTCAGCTGTTTTAGCTCGTTGTGATTGTTATGCGGATGGTTTCCGAGTTTTATTGAAAAAAAAAATAATTTTTTTTGAAACCAGACAGTTTAATTTTTTGTATTTTCTGCTGCTCTTTTTAGTTGAAGGTCTTTTTGTCATCTTTTTTTTTCTCCTCCCTGACAAATAAAAGTAAAAGACATGCTGTCCTCCACTGTGTCCACCCTGGAGCAGTCTGATAACAGAAACCCACTCTCACCTGTAGAGTTATTCTCATAGCGGCAGCGACTTAAATCCTAAAAGCTCTTAATGTTTTCGCAGGGAGTCAAAGGCATACTTGGACTGTACTGGTGTGTATATTGTAATAAAAGTGTATATTTTTTGAGTCATGTCGGATCAGATGTTTGCCTGGATTAATTTACTAGACTGAGACCAATATATATGAAGAAAATGACTAACGTCGGCCGATATTGATGTTATCGCCGATATGCAAATTCTTCTGTTTTTACTTGCATACTATAAAATGCTACATGCTAAAAAAATAAAACCTTGTCAGTTAACTGAAAAATTCAAAATTTTTTTATAATAGCTGACCAGCTTTTTGCATGTTGTCACTCCTTGTCATCACTCTAATCTTTCGATTCCTCCACAGACTCTCCATGATGTCCACACATACGTGATGAAAAACAAGTTCAAGTGGAGGATGTGGTTGTGTTTTCAGCGAGTGTGTGTGTTTGTGTGAGAGCACAGATGACAGGAATAGTTATGCATGGAGTTTTGACTCGCATACAAACACAGAGCTCACATTCACAAATGAAAGAGGGGTGAACCATAATGGGCAGGTTGGCCATATATAATGGTGTCTAACCACAGGCATTTTTCCCAGAAGCAATCTGACATTATGTGTGGCAACATGTGGTTTGTCGCAGCTGACTCACTAAAGATTGAAAAACTCAGGTAGCCTCTGAAAACAAAAAAACAGCACAAATCTCTGGATCCTGGATGTTTGGAAGATAAACAAGCAGGTCATAATTAGACAACTATTCTGATTTTCAGGAGAAATCAAATATTTTTTTCTGTCAAAGTTGAGGAGCTGTATGAAGCTTTGAACATCTGAGCATTGTGCAATTCATAATCTGAACATAGCAAAATACTGCCAACCTACCAATACCTGCAACTGTAAGGTGATGATGCAAAAACAATACATTTTAAAAACAACATATTCTATTATTTCCACGGCCACTTTTTTGTGCGTAAAAACCACAACAGAACGCATTAAGTCATTGCAAGCCTTTGGTTCTGGCCTTTCTCTAACAAGTAGCGCCGTTTGGTTTCTGTAAATCATCATCTGGAAAGAAAGCCCCCTTATTACCACTTAGTCTTGCAGTCAAATGGAGTGATTAGATTGATGGCGTGTTCAAGGATTTATCTTTCATCCAATCCCAGAGAAGGACAAGCATCAGTCACCAAAAGGCCTACAAAGTATCTGTGTTTTTCTAATCCATCTCCCAGAATACATTTGCTTCTGTAAAGTGTCTGTTTTTCATTAAGACGGCTAAGCACTGACAGACGTCAAGGCGTTGCACTCAGCCTCTTACTTTGATTTAACCCTGGGTTTTTTCTGCTTCTTTGCTGTTTTTTGTGGTATTTTTTTGCCTTTTATGCCAACAGCAACATTTAAAATGCAGCCAACCAGGATATTTCATTTCCACTTCAACCCCAATAAAAAGTCGTCGTCGTTGCAGAAGTTGGTGCTTTTTTTTGCACATGTTGACCTCGTGTGGCCCTTCCACCTACTTTGACCTGACTCTTTATTTTAATATCGACCCCGCTGTGTAAAAAGCCAGATGTCAGGTGATGGGGGCGCTTTCCCCAGAGCAGGTCAACCGCCCACTGCTGTCACATCTGCATGCACACCACCTCCAGAAAAACACCCCGCATAAAGCGAAATGAACCGCCAAGGTGCCGCCGAGACTAAACACCAGAGAAGCTGGTATCCGTCATTTGTCTTTATCTTCAAAATGTTTTGAGTGTTTCAGTGAGAATTCCTCTGGTTTGTTTCGATTGGAAAGAGAGCGAACATTTTGATTTACCGAAAGTCTTTAAAGTCTCACAGAAGTGACGAACTGTGGAGGCAGCAGTGGAAACTTAACCGGCAAACCATCTGTGGAGAAAAAAACCAAAACAAAAAAAAAAGATTGGTTTTGTTTAGACTGAGCTTGTATGTGTTGGCTCATAGGTTCCTGACACCCTAAAGGTTATCTTAATGGTATTCAGTTAAGTACATTTCACATAGATTTGCTACGTACTTTTTTTTTTTATATATATTTTGTCACATTAGAACAACAAACATTAATAATAATTTTACTTTAGTGTGGATTTTATGTGATAGACCTACAAAAAGAGCCACCATTTTGCTACATGAAACAACTGCAGATGTATTGGTTTATTTTTCTGTTTGAGCTGCAAATTTTAAGTCTTGAATTCAACTCAATTTATGAAAACTATTAATCACAGAGTGAGAGTGTTGTAGCTGATCCTGTCGCAATAAGCAATTGAGTTATAATCACTTCCAGAAAGGGAATCCTATAAAAACAAAATGGTTTACCATAAAATAAAAATGATACAATCTACTTTCATCAATTATTATAAAGTGAATCAAGTAAAATTTTTTTTTTAAAAAACAAGAAAAAAGAAATTTCACAGATCCAGTGCTTGTAAGTAGGCCTGTCAAAATAAACAAATCAATTAATTGCATGATAAACCAAAAGAAACTCGATAATTTCATTTGTTTGATCTATCAGTTTGCTCTTTTTTTCTCTCTTTTTACCAAAAACCAAATGATAAAAGTCTTCAGTTTGGTGTTTGGGCCTCAACTATTCCTTCTTTTGGAATGATAATTTTGTCTTCATGATTTATTTTATTTGTTGTTTCTGTTGTTTTCTTTCTTTATTTTGGATATTCCAAATGCCTTCAAGTTCTAGTGTTTCAATGTTCATTAGAATTTAAAGTTGATCTTCGAGAATGTGTTCCTGCGTTTTTATGTTATTACTATTATATTACTTGAAAATGTTCTCAAAACAATTTTATCGTTTATCTGGATAAGTTCTGGGGCAGTTTATCGATGGCAAAATCTATTATCATGACAGGCCTATTTGTAAGTTATGGTAAGAGCATATACCTTAGCTGTAAAAGATACCTGACTGCTTGGCACTACAGTGACGACCCTATAAAATCGCAGAATTTATTTCCCTCTGCTTTTTTTAACTCTTTGTTAGCTCACTCCAAACATCCTTCAGTTCTGATATACTTTTCTTCACTTGTTTCATTTTTATTCCACGCACCCGTCAGAGACATACATATATATATATATATATATATAACAAATCGTTTGGCTGCTGACACATCTATTAAATTAGCATTAGGGCGACCAGGAGCTTCTTGTGGTTTAATCCATATCACTGGCAGGCGGACAGCTGCTCGACTCTCTCCGTGCCTGTGAGATGTATGGTTAACAGGCATCATGGAACTGATAGGGCTCTTTGGGACTTCAGTTCTGCTGGGAGGATTGCTCTTAGCCTCATTCTTTCAGGGTTTTTTTTTAGTCCTTTTTTTTAATACCCTCTATGCAACATGAGTTGTTAACAAGCCCCAGTGACTGCCAAAGGAGTTCGATGGACACCGGGCTTGAGCGTGAGCTATAATTATTACCAGGAAGGGAATTCTATGTCATGTCTAGCTGACTTCATCTTATGCTTCTTCTCTTACCAACTTTGTCTTCTAAGTTTTTCTGCTGTTTTTACCCCCCAAACAAAACTCGCCTTAGGGTTTTTTTTTTTTTCTCCCAACAATTTTCCGTGCCTATCTTGCTCCATGCTCGTTCCCTCCCTTCGTCGTCACATAGCTCTTAAGCTCTGTCTCCGTCTCCTCCTCTCATTCATGCTCCTGCTTCTTCCCCACCAGGCTCTTCATGTGGCTCATTCATCCACCTGACCACAGACCGGATTCACACCAGCGCTCTGTGAGTAGTGTCCTTCCAGTTTGCGTCGCCGTCTATGTTCGCTTCTCGTCTGCCGAGCCTCCACCAACTGTTGCCCCCCCACCCCCCCCCCGAGGCTTTCTCGCAGGGCCACATGGGCTCGCAGACGTAATGGTCACACAAGGTTTTAAGAGATTCCCAGAGAAATTTTCTTGCGTTTTGGAGGAAGGGGACTGTGCGAGTCGTAGGCCTGATAACCTGCATCACCGCTGTCAGAGGATTAGACGAGGGACACCCGACACTGATGGGACACCCTTTAATTTAACAGGATGTGTTTGCATTGGACAAGCTGGCTCACATTTAATGAGCGCACCTCATGCACAGAAAAGCTGGAGTTTAAATATTTGTTCAAAGTGTCACTTTTAGGCAGCTGTTGGACTTTTGGTTTTTGTTGCTCAGAAAATAGTTTATCCTGAGATCCACACATGGCTGTTTAACAGCTTTTCTAATTAATATTCTGTTTACCATATGATGGTACTGAATGTATCTTGGAGCAGCGCATTCTTCAGAAAGGCTCAAAAATTGTTACAGGAATTATGTTCCTTCTGTCTTTTTTTTTTTTTTCTTCATTTTCTGCACTTTTTTCTACTGTCTTTGGAGAGCATTAATATTAATATGACTTTCTACAGTCTTAGGAAATTCGAATTTTATACTTTGGAAAGTGAAAGACAATTTGTTGATACTTTTTCTGTGAACACAACTGGTAGTGTTTAAAGCACAGAAATGTTTTTACTATTTCACTAATAATATTGATGTCATAATAAGGAGTTTTATCTCCTTTTGTTGTTATTATTATTATTCTATTGGCACTTGTGGCCTTTATTACCAGACAGGAAAGGGGCAAAGAGAGAAGGGAGGAAGATATGCAGCAAAAGTCTCAAGGTCAAAAAGTCGTAATGATCGGTTCCAGGAGAGCGATACCCACTAATATAATGTTCTGTCAACTTATCACCTAAAACAAGAATGGCTTTATGATGTTTCTATAGATCACTTGCAAAATATAGCTTCAGTCTTCAGAAATGCATCATGTTTTGATGGAGCCGTTTGTTGAAATGCTAGGCTAACCTAGCATCTTTCCTTACTGTTTCAGTATGACTTGTTGATAGTTCAGTTTGTAACAGATTTTATTTGGGTCCTAATGTATTGTGTGTGGACATAATTTACAGGATAAAACTGCAATTACAACTGCTGTTGTAGATTGCCAGTGTTATAAACTTTACGCTTTGCTTTGAACATCATAATATTTTAGGACTGGTGTTTCAGTTGCTTCCTGTGGATGTTTAACCTACAACATAAGCTGTCAGTGAGCAGTGAGGAGTACCCAGAGCAGGCCAAATCACACAGTCAGACAGGAAGAAGCAACAGCCAGTACAGCCTCTCTTTCTCTTTTGGAAGACATTGCAAAGGATGAAAAACACTAAAAACTTTAGCAAAAATCTGCTGCTTATGAAAATGTCTAGAATTGAGGATGTTTCAGCATGGCTGGCTTGGACTCCCACTGGCAAAAAACTTGCAGACAGTACACCGGCATTTAGAATTGGGAGTTTATTCAAGGTTTACTTTCCTTTCTTTCAGCATTCATGGGATTTTATCAGTGTACACGGGTTTTATCACTCCAGTCTTTCTTTTTAGCTCTAAGAGGGGAAAAAAACAACACACACTTGTGATGCCTACCACACCTCAAAACTGCTCACTATGTAATTGTCAATTGAACATCTGTTTTATATATATGTATGTAAGTGATAGGACACATTTTCAGTAGAATTAATGAATATGTTGTCTTCCGTGACAATTTTTCTGTTTTATAGAGCAGAAAAGCTGGTTGCCAGTCAGTTTATCTCTCTGTACTGCTTTTCTGTGCCCTAAAAATAATCCAGGCACACTCTCAGGCTAAAGTGTTGATTGGCATGGTTTCATACCTTTTTTGTTCTTCACTTCACTCGTGTGAGCACCAAGAGGGTAAGCCAATGCTAAATGAACTGACAGGGAAACATTTGGAAGCCGTCCTCTGCCAACAATGAGAGAGAAGTGTTGAAGCTTTACCTTTTAAATTAACAGAGAAAAAAACAGGTCGCACTGCAGTTTTCACTGTAAAAGTTTTGTAACTTTACAGAAACCTCATTAGATTCTCATAAACAAACATTTTGGAGCTGTTTTTTTTTTTTGTATTTGTATTTCTCGTAAATATAGTATAGAGGGGGAAAAAAACAACATGTTTTTGTTAATGTAGGCTACAACATGCAACAGCCAGCTCCCACAGTTATGGCTCGACCACACTGATTTCCTGAGGTTGACGGCTACTCTGTGATTGCCCTGTAATTTAACAGACCTTGAATCTTTTCTGCATGCGGTGTGTTCACACTAAACTGCAAGACAGTTTTTCTTGGTAAACTTTTTTTTAAATCAGAGATTCTTCCTGATTGATGCCTCTACTTACTGAAAACTGTTGCAAAAATGATCAAATTATGACTGTGCAATCTTCAGAAATCCATTGTCATAAGGAGAAGTTATCCAAATTTCACTTAGGTAATTGAACAAATGAAAATGAAAAGTTATTTTTCAGTAAAAAGCTGTAGATGTATTTGCTCCTTTTTTTTGTTGATACAGCCAAGTATGTTGGTCAGCCACATTGGTGGTTGTTGTCCATTTTAATTATCAAAAATACGTCCACTCTAAAAACAGTAAAACAAATCAAACGTTCAGTTGGTGCTTTTAAGTTTTTAATCAATAAAAAACAGAATCAGAAAAAGAAAGGAAGCAGTGGACTGATAACCTTATATACTACTATGCTATGCAG
The DNA here is from genome assembly GCA_903067055.1 of Poeciliopsis paucimaculata. Lineage (NCBI taxonomy): Eukaryota > Metazoa > Chordata > Actinopteri > Cyprinodontiformes > Poeciliidae > Poeciliopsis > Poeciliopsis paucimaculata. The sequence continues at coordinate 22,409 of CAEGAD010088944.1, forward strand.
AAGCTTTGTCTGCACTAGTGAAGTCATTAACTTGAAGAAACCAATCACGTGATGAGTTATTGTGGCACAAAATGAAATGAGTTTGTGATGCCACAAAAAGATAACTCAATCTGTCTTGTCACAGCAGTAGACTGTACACAATATCAAAATGGGGGAGGAAAAAAAGAGACAACTTAATGATTTACAATATTTTTCTTGTAGTTTAGATCTACATGTAGTAGGCTAAGAAATAATGTAATTGCAGGTTTAGGGTACAAAAGTCAGACCTAAAAATGTTAGCTAAAATTTTAACATATACAGCTTATGAAAGGCAGCCATGGGTGAGAAGCCACCAAGGCAGCCGTGGTATCTGAGCCACCAAGTGACCTAGAGACCTTTTGGTCTCTGAGTCACCTGGTGCCTCCTGCTGTGCCACCTGCCGTCCTCTGCCAACTGTGGCTGTGGGTCAATATGCATTAGACCCACAGCATATTCAACCTTAAATAAATGTTGCACACACACTCAAGCAGGGATTCTTCATAAGTCAGCTCAGAAAGTTAAGAATGACAGTGCTGCCATAGCCAATTACTAGCAGCTACTTGTAAGAGGCACATCAGTATGAAGTCTGGCTGCAGACCACTTGTGTGTCCTTTGCTCCTGAAGTGTTTTTAGAGAGAGCTGAACTGCACCTGCTGCTGCAATGAGCTAGATCAACACCCCCATGTTGTCTTTTTGATAAATTTAAGCTCACCTGCTTGTTTAGTTTGACTATAAATGCATTTGTAAAATCCCTGCCAGATGGATGGATGACTGGCATTTTCAACATACTTTTATGTAATGATGCAAACAATTAATAGACTTACGATTCATTGTCAAAATTAGTTCAAATCAATTGTCTAATAATGCCAGCTTAGACCTTCTTTTATTGTAGTAGTATTGCTGCCATCCTGAAGAGGTCTATTCAGTTGATACTGAAACAAAGATGGCAGAGCCATACCAGAACAGGAAAGAGAGTCCTCTCGAGTCCAGAGTGGGATGCAAAATCCACTTTATTCTATTCTGTTTTGAAATATAATTACTGGACAGGTTTCTTAAGTTTCATGTTATTTTTTTTAAAACCCCAAACATTATGAAAAATGTAGCCCTTTATGTGATGGAAAAAGACGGTCGACCCTCTCATACAAGAGAAAAGTCAAGTTTTTAAGAAAATGGCTGCTTATCAATCATTAGTTGAGCAATAAGATCAGTCAACTTTATATCAATTCACGGTCTATCATTAAGTAAAAGACTGTGAGTTTAATTTTTATATCTGAAAAAGCTTTTTCAGTTCACTCCTGTTGCGCTGACCAGTGTAGAGAGTAGTCTGAAAAGGGATCCTGATTGAAACAAATACTAATAAAAAGAATTAAGGAAATCAAGCTTGCCACAAACTATTATATTTTCTAGCGTCAGCGATATTCATAAATCAATTTTCAGAAATACGGAGGTGTGTTGAAAGTATGGATTTAAATCGTGACTGCTTGTGTGGCATCAAGTGTGTCACTAAGCTCTGGATTTTAAGTGACGATTTGTCTGTGGTGCTCCACCAAGCCATGTTGTTGTGTAAAAACTTCCTGTGCCTCGTTGAACTTAACCACAGACGTCAACTATATTGGACACACCATGTTTAAAAAAAAAAAACACAGGCTTTCAAGACAGGCTTACTCTGTAATCTCTGACATTATCTAGATTATAAACGTCAGGCTTTGAGAGGCAAACTGCGTTTTGGAACTTTAAAGTGTATGTTGCCTGTAGGATATTTTTGGAACCAGCTGAGTTCTGGCTTACACTGTACAGCTTATGGACCATTGAGTAAGAAAGGTTGGTTAGGTGTTATCATGTGATGTAGAGTGTCCTTCAAGCAAAAGACAGTCACTTGGTGGATCTCTTTGCAACTATCGTGTGGTTGACCCATTGTTGAACTGAGTTATACTTTAATCCTAATTTCAGGCAGGAATAACACACAAACAAACTCACATGACTTATAGTATTAATTGTAACAACTGAAGTTTTAATGCTCGACAATTGCCTCGATGTATTTTTTGTGGTTTAGCCAGTAGTGGGTCAAAATGAAATTGAAAAGCCTGTCTTATAGAGATGTGGATTTTTTGATTCCAATTTTTAGGGTCATGATTCAGTTCAGAAACTACCTTTAATTAGAAAACCAATTTTTCTATTCAAATGGCCTAGAGATTGTTTAAATTGTCTGACTGACGAGGGGAAACGATGTTGTAAATAAATAGAACATTTATCTAAAGCAATCAAATTCCATCAATTGACATTTAAACCAAAATAGCATTGTGCATTAAATTCTGTAACTTTAATTTCCAGTATTAGGTTAGCTTAGCTGCCTGGCTTTTTCTTAACCCTTCCGCAGTCTTAATAGATAGAGTATTAGGGTATTAAGACCCCAGGAGTTTTTTACACTGTCTGGCGGAGTCGCACTGACCCTGTAAGTGGTTTTCCAAGGTTTTTTTTGTGTGTGTATGTGTGTGGTTTCGAGAACGACAGTCTAACGGGATAACACCCCTCTTCCCCACTGTCTGACTGCGACATCTGCTGCACTCATCCGGAGCATCATGCTTAGAAAGATGGAGGGTTAAATAAACAAAATATCAAAGAATTGTTCAAAATACATACGACGGGCAAGATGGCCAATTGGGCACATATTGGGATATGCAGTATAGTTGCAAATAGTGGCAAAGACATGCAGCTTAAATGCATTTTAAAATAGATTTTTGATCATTTTGAATTGATTCAGAATTACTAGAACTAGGAATTAAGATTCTGAAAAGAATCAATCATTTTTTCTGCACCTCTGCTTTGATAACAGGCTGAGGAAAGTAAAGATAGAACGAAGAGGTGACAAACTTTGAGCATAGCTAAATGACGAACTGTCAAGTCATTCTGATGCGTTGTTCACAAAACCTTTCAATGAAACTGTTTGTGTTTATGGATGCCAGTGATCTACTGTTGTGATTAGTGAATCCACCATATAAAAGCCGTACCAAGTGATGAACAACTCTCCTTCTTTTAGAAACCTGTGTTGGAGGACGAAGTGTCAAAGTTATTTTTGCAATTGTTTGGAGACAAAGTTGAAATTAAGGGATAAATTTGATCATTTGTAGAGCCTAAGTGCTCAGACAGGAAGATAGTCTTTTCTTTTATGCATGTTATTATTTACCTCCTTAAGACAAATTGGAATCTGCTGAAATTGATAGATGCAGGTCAAAACTCAGCAAAACCTAGAGACTGGAAAAAAGCCACAAAAGTTTGATTTCTGCATGTCTAGTTTGAAGATCTAAATAATCTGGTCATATTAGGTGAAAAATGTAACTTCATAGTGGAGTTTGTAGCTCTGTTAGGGTTCTGTACCCTGCTTCTCGTCCAACGACTGCTGGATATAGCCACTGGCAAGGATAAGTTGGTATAGACAGTGGATGGTTGGATAATTAAATTTACACAAGCACACAGATTCCACCTTGCTGTGACGTTTTGAACTAACGGAAAGCCAAAATGAAACTGAAAGTAATAGATACGCCCTAAAACATAAATTTAAGATGAGGTGAACGTTCTTTGTAACAATAATGTGCAGTAGTAGTACTTTTTAACTTTATTTGGAGGGGGTAACACTGTCGTGTAGATAGTGAGTAGGAAGAGCAGCACGTCAGCATTTTTAACAGCATATTCCACCTTTTGCCTTTTGAATCACAGTGGAAAACAAGACTGAAATAAATGTTAAACTCTAAGACTATATTCTAATTTATGTAGCGCTCTGCCCGATAGACTGGGCAGCGTTTAGCTTTTTAACACACAAAAATATATTTGCAGTAAACCAACACTGGAGGGCTGAGTAATAAGACCAGCTGGGAACTTAATTTTCCTGAATGCACTTGGATATATAAAAACAGCCATAGAAGTAATCAGTACGTTTATTTCTAACTCCCTTATGCTTTTGAAAATAAAATAAAAAAAAAGCAAAATGCAGAGACACAGAATTAAAAGCCAACTCATGTGTCTGAGTATGCCGTTTAACAGTTCAAACTGCTATTATTGCCATCCGCTGTAAAAGCAGCAGCGATGGCTCATTGTATCCCTGGAAGGAGTCGAGGTAATAGTATGCTGGAGCTGTGAGTACTGCTTAGGGGAGTTTAACAGGTAGCAGATGGACTACTAGAACCAGCTGTTGTTTATGAGGCAAGAGGGAGACATTGTGGTTTAGAGTTCAGAGGCAAGGACATGTGTGCAATGGCACCTGTGAACAATCCTTTGATGGAAATCTGCTGAGGTGTGCAAACCAAACAGGGTGGCATTGATTCACTGCATCCTCTGAAGAAGGCCACAGTAGTTTAAGGCAATAAGAGTTTGATGAGACTGCTTATAGTCGACATATTTCATAATATGTTTTATTTTGTAACATTTCATAGAAATAAGTTAGACATATGAGGGCAAACAAGTTAGCATGCAAGCTACTTCTCAGTGCAGCCCTTATAAGAACAATTGCAAATGGCGTAATGGAGGAAAATTCTTGTGTTCCTTAATTATGGGAGACCGGTGATTGGAATCGGCAGGTCAGGCTTTTTAAAGATCGTTAATCAGCGATCGTCCAGAAATCTGCTATTGATTATTTGCATACTCCTAGATATGCAAATAAGCAATAAAAAACCTGTTTTTCGAATACTAATATTTTGAGTTTTTTGTTTTTTTTTCCTGAGTTCATGTGTTGCCCCCAGCTGTGGCCACCCAGTGGTATGAGTCGTATCAAGAACCACCACAGGAAATATGAACACGTATGACCCTTTTCTTTTTTCCTCCCACAGTTAAGGATATCAACATTGAAGTTTTAGACATTTGTCTTTCATACAGCACAGCTTTCAAAGAGTTTTTATCCATTTTTTATTTCATACAGTAAATTTTCCTCATTCAAAATAAACTAAATTGGCTGTTACAGAGAAGCCAAGGCCTTTGGGATGCCTGTGGTTATTTTCATTGCAAATAAAACGTCTAATGTGGAACATTAAAGAAATCGTAAAAAGTAGGGTGATGTTTTTTGTTTTTTTTTTTGTTTTGCCTTGTTTTTCTTTTCTTTTTTTTGTTGCATAGCAACCCACATGGAGCGACTTACTTTGCATCAAATACAAAACCTCCAACTGATCCTACAACAAAAGAGGATAGGATTCGCTGACGGGCTGAGCAGTCTCAGTTTGCCCATGAAAAAGTATGTCTTCTCTTCACAGTTGGCATTAAACCCACCAACTGGATTAGGAAAGCTGTTACTGTCTAGTTTATTTTCAGCACAGTCGCAGCAGAACAAGGCAGAAACGAACATGCTGCAAAGACACGAGGCGCTTAAAGTGACACATTATACAGAGCATTGTGCGTCCAAATCAAACCGACGTAAATATGCATTGCATTTAGTCTCTCTTGTGTTTTCTGGCCTTTTTGCATACAGTGAAGACAACGTTCCTTGAATACTAAAAGTGTCAGCAAATCTTACAGCTGTGTGATTAGGCAGCGGTGCTTCTCCAACGTGTTATCACACAAAATTGGAAAGTAATGTAAAACAGTATTTTAAAAAAATTTATTCCATATTTTTGCACTTAAAAAGATTAATCCATCAAAATTTTAAGCTGGATTTATTGTCAAGCCCTCTCGGATGATTTACAGTACAGCAAACTGTGTACAGTGGAGTAGGGTGACGTGAATATGACCCGACATTTTCACAAGAAGCAGGTTTGTGTCAACTTTTGCACATTTGTGTCGGATATCTGATAGCTGTTATGCAACGCCGTGCCTGAACTGTGACTGGGTCTGACAAAAAGCTATGATCTGCTTCACGTCAAGCCCCCCACCCCTCTCTCTATTTCGTCTCCGTCTTTCCTTCTTTCTTTCCACACTTTTCATCTCTTTATCTCGAGTGACTCTGCCATGTGTGTGCCTCTCTTGTCATCTGTAGGCTCCAGCTGCAAGTGCTCTTAACTCCATCATCTGGGACTCCATGGCTGCCATGGCTGCTGCTGCTGCTGCTGCTTGATTCATTGCACTGTGAGTTAGCTTCTGTTTTATGTGAGAATGCATGCGTGTCCAGGTCTCCCTGTCCACCTGCGTTTTGGCGTGTCATTTTCTTGGTTGTTAGTTCTGGGAACGAGCCGTGCATGTGCATTCAATCAGCTGTCGAAGCCTCACTGTGTCACTATCTAATAGGTTTTTGTCATATAAATTTGTCACAGTACAGTTTTTACCTGTGACACTGTAGTAAATTCTAGTTTTGTCCTTGAAATAAACTAAAGTTATAATTTAAAGTTTAAAAAGGTGAAAAAAAAAATTCTTAAAGGTATCAAGAATTAAGGCCTCAAAATGTTGTAATTTCTGCCTTTTGAAATTTGTTTTTGTCTTTAAAGCTTGCTGTAAGTACGCTACTCACAGTTCTTAAATTTTGTCATAGCCAGACTTCTTAATCTCTTATGATTATAGTTTTTTTTCTTCATGGGACATTTCTGTTAGGCAAAAGTTTCAATCACATGCAAACAGAAGATGGTCACTGCCAGTAACCATGTTCTAATGTATGCTTTTTAACTAGCCTGCATAGCTAGCTAGTGTTTTCAGTGTCCATCAAATGTAAGTTCAACTTTGTCGCCAGTTAATTGGATGATGTTTGTCTTAACGAATAGCTAAATTAATTATTACCAACCTATATGATTTATTTATTTGCAGTTTTTTTTGTACATTCTGTTGTTGCGATACAGGTCTTAAATTCCATTTATATAGATCTTAAAAAGTCTCAAACTTGAGTTGGTGAAACCTGCAGAAGCTCTGTGTTTTGCTGTGTTTTCACCCACTCAGACTAATTGCAGCAAAGATGTCATGCACAGTGCTTTCCTCCTATTGAGACCAAATTTAAGGGTTCAAATTACGAGACTCTCCGGTTAAAAATGTTGTAGGAGTCAAAGTGCCACTGTTGCAGCTGGGAGCAGTCTATAACAGCGTTGTTTAAAAACGCTACAGGAGGAAGTCTTGCAATCCGAAAGTTATGGGTTCGAGTTTTGATTGAGGCGTTGCTTGTTTGGACAATTATTCCCTCTGGTTTTAGATGTTGTGCAGCTGGAAGGATTTTTCCTATTACTTTTTTATTATTAGGTATTTCTATTACAACTGGGAGCAGCTATTTGTATCTCAAAAGCTTAACTAATACTTGAACTTTGACCCCAAGCAGAGAAAAAAAGAGAAAATTCAAAGCATCTTTTCCTTCCAATATGATATCTGCTGCCCAGAAATTGAGCCGTTAGCATGTCATGACAGTCAGGACACTCTCATATAGCAGCAATTTGAAGCTAGAAGCCTTTTTAGATTTGTTGTGAGACTGACTGCTACCAGATATATTTCACAATGACTCTTTGAGGCAGCTGTGATGTTACAACATTTAATGTTGCCCTTTGGAATAAATAGTGTTTTTAAATTGATCTGTACAACATGACATAGGTACAATTTTATGTTGTGTTTTACCTTGTGATGAACTGGTGTGAAGTCTCCACTAACCCTCATGCGGTCTTTAGAGTTGGGGTCATTTGGACCCTGCAAGTTTTTGTGGGGTCACACTGACCCTGTGTGCTCTTCTGCTGGGTTTATTCTGTGTGGGTCGTTTCGGGAACTAGCGGTCTGATGGGACAACCCCCAATTATTACACAGTGTTTTATTTGGAAGAGATTGGTCAGTAAAATATTCACAGATAAATTAGATCATATTGTCACAATTATTTAATGCAGTGAAAAAATATTAGATTCCAACTTTAGGGGTGACTGTAATGTTGTTTTAAAACTATATTTACGTTGATGAACAGACTGAAATAGAATAAACATAGCATATAATATAGTACAAACTTTAGTGCTGCTTATCTGAGATCAGAGAGTGAACTATAACATTCTATAAATCAATATGTACATTTATCTATTTAAATTTTTTGAATGAGACATAAACATTTTGATTTAAACAGGCCCTTTAGCCAAAGGTAGAACTCCCCAGTGTTTATAACACATAACTCCTTTTTTGTCCGCCTGTTGTGTGTTTTACCTGGAAGGGAGAACGGTGCAGGATAATGTTGAAATTCCCCATCACTTCAGCCATTTTTGGTATCAGTTACTTTCTGCCTGTGTGTGTTTTGCGCTTTGTTTTTCAGAGCAGCAGTGGTGTTGTTTGCACCTCTGGCTCCACTTTTCCCACATTCTCATAATAGAGCGTTTTAGTTCTGCAATTAAAATCCTCCTGGACTCTCAGTTTTCATTTGAAATGCCTCGACTGCTGTGATTTTTTTTATTTTTCCCTTTTTGAGATAATCCGTGATGTGAAACAGAATCTGTGTAAAAACATATAAACTTTGTTTCTCTCTCCTCCGACGAAAATTAGTTCATAAAGGCTGCTGTGAAAACGTTCCAAACTCAAGCCAGATTTTCGGATCAGAACCACCAATCTCCAGAGAGCACTTAGCGGAGGTTGGAAACAAAGTCCTACTTAAATCATAAGTGGAAAAAAAAGGGGCCTGTCCCACCATCACTAGCATGCTAATGCTGTCCAAAATCATAATGAGAAGGCAGAGAGACATTCTTCACGCACAGAAACAGTTTCTTTTTGGTGGTGGTAATTGGGAACTGTTATCAAATCTGTTCCGTTGTTCTATTTTCTCCCAGAGCTGAGAGCTGTAGCAGAAAGAGCCGTTTGTTCTTTGGAGAAAGTAGGACAAGCTTCTCCAGCTTCATTTCAGTCAGAGCTCATGTTGCTTGTAGCTTCCTGAATATTCCACATTTACGGCGTTATAAATGTCCTCCAGTTAGACCAAGTGTGAACAAAATTGGCTTTTACATTTTAATTTCTTACATACATCTGACATGTTTATTTCGTTCTTCTGTACAGATGGATCTTGGTAAATTAGAAGAGTAATTAAATCTCAGTAATCCAATTTAGCTCACACACATTATATATATTCATATTTCAAGCACTGTTTTTTGTTCATTTGACGACTGGCGTAGAGCTAATGAAACGCCAAAAAGGAATGTTGGTGACTTTGATAGTGACCGTCAGCTCAGCTTGATCGATGCACTTAGTATCTCTTGTCTTTCTTTTATGATGACCAAGAAGGGTCAACACAATATCAAAAGCCATAACAGCAGAAAGCAGTGTTGGAAGTTATGCTAACATGTAATGTATGCTGAAACGGATTTTGTGACAAAATTGAATTTTATCAAAATAACATTTTGATAAAATTTGTTGAGGTGTAGGTTTTGCATTTTTCTGGCCCTTCTGGGCCACCGTATCTCTATAAGCTGCCATAGAGAATGTATGGGATTTAGTTTTTGCTAATGAAACATTTTGATACCCTGAGCATTGAAGCAGGTGTCTGTAGTTTTGTCAGTGCGGTCAGGTCCCGAGTCTTGCTACAAAAAGGAAATTGGTATTTCCATAAAGCTTGTCGTCACTTGTGAACCTTTTTCATTTTAACCTTACTTTTTCCTCCACTCCAGTTTATTTGCCTTCGTAAACATCTGGCTTCTTTAGCAATGAAGTTTGGTGTGTATCCTGTCTTCTGGACAAACGTCGACTCAGCAGTGTTCCTCATATCTCTGGTGTCCATAATATGGCTAGAACATAGTTTATCTGTTGGTTTTGGTCTTCATCTTTTGTTCAGTCTGAGACAGATTTTTTTATTTTCTTTAAATGGAATCCACTTTTTGAATTCAACACTTTTGTACAAATTGAATCCAATTGAATTTTACTTTTTGAATAAGATTATTCACATAAATGAACTTTAAATTGAAATTGAGGTTTACTGGGATGCATCTTTATCCATTAGTGTTTTAAAATATATTTAAAAAATAGAATACCACTTTGAACTGGAGATACATTATATTTTAAACAACTAAGGGTTGTTTAAGATCACAACATGACGCCAACCCTTTATGGTAACAAACTATATAAACATGTCTAAGACATAATAGATATCGGCGGGGGCAACAACTCATGAATGCAAGTTTTGCAGTAACTATTACAGGCTTACTCCACAATAAGTCAAAAAGATTTTTGAGCACTGAAAGTATCACAGGGCATACCTTGCCACCTGAAGTGCCTAAAAGCCTGTGTTAGTGAAAGCAACACTAGTCATTTATAACAAGTGTATCAGTGGGACTTTATGGCTTTGAAACCGTAGGAATTTGCAGTGGTCCCATCTGATTGCTGTTCCCTGCATCCCCACTGGCAGTCTGAAAAGATCCAGCTCTGTTCTTCTGCCGTTCATTTTCCCTGATGGGCAGCACGGCTCTTTTTACCACAGGGTGGAGGATGGGAAGAGAGTCAGTGGTGAGAAAGCCTTCATGAGCTCTCCACAGACACCACCCTGCAGCCTCAGGCTAATCTGTCATTTTTACACTGCAGTGTGCAGAGTGTTATTGAATATGAAAAGCTGTGTTTGTGTTAAAGTCAAAAATACTGTAAATTTGTTGTTCTATTGTTTTTGTTTTTTCCGTAAAAGATATATGTTGGAGACAATTTAAACTTTGTTACAATAGGCCAGCTAGAGCTGCATTTGTGTGGAAATAATCTGGGAAACAAAATATCCTGCATCCTTAAAACGTCTAAAATTCATGTATCTAAAACTTAGACATTAAAATGTCTTAAATGCATTTAGAAATTAAGTTTGAATTCAATGTGTTGTTCCCAGGTTTTACATTTAATCTTGACAGGACTGTTTAATCTCATACATTCCATGTATTTTTGTTTTTCTCGTGGGACTTTACAGTCAGGCAAAAGTTTGAGTTGCTCTCATATTCCTTGCGTTCTGACTTGAGACAGTTTAGGCTATTGCTAACTGGTGGCTAATGTACCCTATCTAGCTAGCTTTTTTATGTCTATCATAGGTAAGCACAATTTTATCACAGGTTGGATGGAGAAAGTTTATAAATTTCTGTGGAGATACAGGTCTTAAATTTAATTCATAATTTGTTTTAAAAAGTCTTAAATTTGAGTTGGTTGTTTGGTTGGTTATTCCAAAAAGACAATAAATGTTGATCAGAAACCTAGAAAAAAAACTTTCTATGCAAAAACTACTGCTTTTACACATATTTATGGAATTAGAGTGGTGTAAAAAAAAAAGTAAATATTACTATTTTAACAATCACCTCAGCCACATTTTGCATTAAAGTGATGCATGTCATTTTAATGCTAGGTAAATCACTATTTTATATAGGCCATTCTTGCATTTTCTACTACGTACTGTACTTGAATGTTGAAGAACTCAGCCTGTTACCACAGCAAAAACACACCTCTAACAGCTGCTATATCCTCACATCTGATCCCTGGATACAGGAATTAAAAGATCAAGAAGGCTGAAAAATGAATGCATGCATGTTTACGCAAGTTTTCCGTAGGAGATGTTGTCACAGCTGCAAGGGAGCTCTCAGGAAAATGAGTGGGAACTGCTGAGTTAGTGTATATATTTAGGTTTTTTTTTTAATTTTATCCCAATTCATACATGCATTAATTTTTAACATGTAACAGTATAACTGGCTCATGTTAATGTGTCAGTCATCTGCTGGCTGTTTTCTAAGAGTGTAACAGGAAATGTTGGCATTAGAAATTGGAGTTTGTCTTTCAAAGTAGTCTTCAGTTGCTGCATCAGCATGAATTTGTCTAGAGAAATAAATCTAATATAACTATTGAGACTATTAGTTTGAAATCAACAAGGAGCTGGTTCTTGAGTTTCCCAAGTTCTCAAAACCCTTGAAATTGGGAAAAGATGGAAAAAGTATAGAGGTTTCTTTTTTTCCTTTTCCTCAAGCCTGAACAACTTTGGGGGGGGGGAAATTGAACACTAAAAGACTTAATTTCATCTTCAAAGACGTTCACTTTGAACCAGTTTTATTTCTGTTAAATTAACACGCTTCATGTTGCTGCATCATGCTTTCAGTTAACGTTTTATTGATCATTGTTTTGGTTTTTGACTTCGTACGCACACTTATTCAAAAATACAAAGAGCCATTTCACCACCTGTTAGCTCTCTAGACAAGCAGTTGTGGTTTTTAAACTGAGTCTAAAATACCAAATTAATAAAAATAAAACTAATATTCTCTTTTATTTTTAAGTAAAAGTAAAAAATAAAAAACCAAAGCTGTCATTTAATTCAGGTCTGCATAATCTATGAAACCATTGGGTTTTTTTTAAGCCAAAAAGAATACCTTACGATCAGACAAGCAATAACTACCATCGAAAAACTGGTCATTTAATGAATTTCTAAAAAAACTATTGGAGACAAAAAACTTGGGTTCCCCCCAGAAAATATTGCTAAAGCTTTATATCTTCCATTCTTGTGTGAGAGATTTGTCATTACATCTTTGTGGGAATTGCCTGCAATAAGTTTAAATTTGCTCTCTGCTTGGAGCATGTGAAATATTGCACTACACGTTTCACCTTTATGATTTGCACATAGCACCCAGAAAATATTGTTCTGCTCTGGAGACATTAAAATAATACAGAGGAGTCTTTTGGCCGATTGTGTAAACGAGAAACTTTACATGTTAGCTTGTGAATCTTTGGAAACAAATCACTTCTGACACACTGAGCTCGTGACTCACATGACCGATTTCCTGAACTGAATCAGCTGTTGCTGGGTTTAGAGAGTAAACATGACCGATACTTGAAGATATAAAAAAAAAAAAAAAAAATCATCCAAAAACACACAGTAAAAAGCTGCCACACAGAGTCATTCCCTTTCTTCTTTTTTTTGGCTCATTTATAGTCAAGTTGGATGATTTATTTATTTATTTTTGTCTTTAATGTTCAGCACCCTATATCGCCCCCTGCTGACAGTTTGTATCATAAAGGTAGGACAGATCTGAAATTAAAGGGAACCAGTAACACAAAATTCGCATTTGGCATGTTTTCGTCTATTTGGGTTTTTACTGCTTCTAAAAACAGATTAATTTCCAAAAACCTGGACGATTTTTGGCAATTGGTTAATGTTTTTATTTTAACGTCGTAAACCAGCAGGTGCTGCCCTGCTGGCAGCAAAGTCCACCCCATGACTTATGTTTGTTTGGCCAGCTGGTTTTACTGCTGTTTGTGCTGCTGGAAAAGATAAGTGTTTTGTTGTTGACTTTACCACCCAGAAACCACTTGCTGCATTCTTGTAGGTTGTGCAGGGGGCTCCACTTCTGCTTTTCAAAGATGTGTGGATGTTTCATTGCACATCTGTTTGCAGTCTTTTTTTTAAATGCGTTTTTACATGAGTAATTTTGTCACCTGAAACATTGATTCATAGCTGTTTCTTGAATGCAAATTCTCCTTTATGGGTTTTACTTCCTGCAACATGAACACCTTCTGTACTGAAGAGGATCTGATCTACAAACCTGTTTATCATGAGAATGCAGTTGAAGTATACATGTATCTCCCTGCTGCCACACAAACTTTCCGCAAACTCATCTTCCTGCTTTCAGAGCAAATATTACATAATGAATCTCAGTTGCATTTCTTTTGCTTGGGGGGTGTGTGTGTGTGTGTGTGTGTGCGGGTGGGTGTGTGCGTGTGCGTGTGTGTGTGTGTCTCTTTTGTTCGCCCTGTGTGTTCTTTGTGTGTACTGTGACTCCTACGCATCTGGCTCGGTCTGCCTTGCCACTCTGCTGGTGTTTTTCTGGAGGCTAGCGGGTTGCCTTCCCAGGAGACGTTCACTGGCTCTTTCCCAGGCCAGGCTGCAAGCACTCTCCCAGAGCTTGCACAATACCAAATACCACAGAAGAATGCGGTTGCTTTCTCATTTCGCCCCCACCTTTTTTTCGCCTCCCTCTATTTGCTCTCCATTTTTCCTCATTTTATCCAAGGTTTTATACCGTCTCTCTCTTAGTGTTTGACTCATGAATGCCTGAAATGATCACTCTTATCACATTACACCACACAATTGTTTAAGTCATGCCTGCTGGTTGAGTATGGTTCCAGATATAGCTTAGCATTGCATTGACTCTTCTTCTAACTTGCCTTCTTGCATGACTTGTAAAGAAACTCCATAGACTGGATTGATTAAAGCAAATAAGTCCAGTGTTTCCTCTGGGACATTATTGTCTTTTTCTGTTTTCGAAACTTCTCCTAAAAACTCCTAATCCACAATTTTGTTATCCTGTGATTATAGAGAAACCAAACTGCAGATAAAAAGGCTTTAACCTGCCAACAGGTTATAACTAAACCCCTCTGTTATCAGTCTGTTTTGACAGTAACAAAGTCTTTGAGCATTTGTATTAGTTGTGTTTAAGGTACGTCTGTCACTGAATCAGCTCTGAGTTGAGCCTATAATGGAGTGATTTAGTTGTCTCATTACTGTATCAACACAACAAGCTTCAAGATGGCTTAGGCACGTCGTGATTTTTGATCCGTTTTTGGTAGAAAGAGAATTCAGTGACTCATTGTACAATCCTTGCTTAAGTATTCACACAGTACAATCAGTATTACAGTAATTTACTATGATAATAATTATGGTTTATACTTTTTACTTTATTTTTTCAGTGAATAAAGTAGCATACTTGGAGGTGGCATAGCTAGTCAATAGTGTAATCAATTTAAAACTGTCAGTGTTGATGTTTCAGAAATGTTCCAATAAGACGGTGTCTTATTTACATCATTATTATTATTTCCAGTCATCCAGATTTCCAGTTTATAGATATTTCCAGTCATCTCAAATCGATTTCCACTACAGGCACTTTCATCCATTTGCACTAAACACTCAAAGTCATTGATACGCTGATCAATAGCAAACCTGGGGCTAAGTGCCTTGCCCATGGGCACATGGACATGTGACAAAGGGAAGCAAGAAGACCAAGGAACACTTGTAAGTTAGGGAGAAAGTTGTGACAAAGTTCAAAGCACTTCAACCTGGACAGTTTGTGTAAAAATATCTTCTTTTCAAGTTTGAGTATGGTAAGAGCTCAAGATCAATAAATGGAAAGCTACGTTTTTGTTTCCTTTCACTTGTATCACATAAAATCACAGTAAAATACACTGAAGTTTGTGGTAATGTGAAAACAGAAAGGCTCATGGATACTTCTGAAAGACTCTGTAAACACAATTTTCTTAACAGTTCATTAAGACAAATGAAATGCCTGGACAATTTCATGATACAATACCTGAGCAGGAGAATAACGTCTTGTAGATCTCAGAGGTCGTCTTTTGGAGTTATAGTTTGGCTGCCATCCATGATGGCAATAAGCAATGTTGATATCAAGAGCTGTTGCACTTCATGGAGGGAAGTGTTAGCATTCCTCCAATAACAACCACAGATGGTATGAATATCTCTGTTCAAGGGAGAATTAAGAGTTTCATATATTTTGTTCTTTCCATCTTTTCTTTTTCTGTCCAGCAAACTACAGACTCCTGTCTTGTTATATTTTAAAAATATGTTTAAGTTAATGATGTGGGAAACCACAATTTTCTTTGTTATTCAGTCATATTTAATACAAAATGAAAAATAATGTTAAAATTCTAATGTTTCAGCTTATTAAGAAGAAATAAGCCATTTATCTAGCGAGAAGATCAATCAACTTTAGATTCACTCATTAATCAGTAACTTGCATTCCTATAGGTGAGACGTTATTGGATTTGAAGCTAAAACTGTCTTAATGTTTGTCACTCATGAGAAAATGAATCAGTCTGGAAGAAGAAGAGTAAAGATGTGTATGCTCTGCTGTGGGTATAAAACACATCGATCATCTAACTCCAATTTCTGCTTCATTAGTATTGATGAGCCTTTGAATCATCACAGTCTCTGCGATACAGTGTATCGTCTTCTCCTCTATTCAGGATTTTCAAACCATCTTAAATCATTCACTTATTAAAGCTCTCGTCCCTTTCTTTCTTTATTCTAGTTTTCTCTCTCCTGGCGGCTCTGAGACTTGTTGGGGTCTTAAAATCTCTTTTTTTGGATTATCTGTAGCTCACACGCTGTCGTCAGTCGTGGTTGTGCTGTTTTCTTTCACGTTATTTCTGCTTCCTGCTCTAGCCTCATTAACCTAAACTTTATGACTTGCTGCTTTATTATTGAGAGAGGAAATTAGTGCTCTGAGAGCACATTATTCTCATAAGCACGTACACCTTAATTGCAACGGTCTACTTGCAGTAGTTGAACATTTACTTGTAGTTTAGTATTTGTATCGTCTGAAAGGGATTCACTGGTTTATTTGTGTCAGTGTTTGTGTACAGAGGTTAATGCTGTCTCCACTTTAAAATTAATAATTAATTTCTAACAATTTGCCTATTATTTTCCTCTCAGAAACCAGGAAACCACCAAACTGGTTCACTTAAAGGATTTGTTTTCAAAATGAAAGTTCTTTCTGGTGTTTCTCTCAAACCCAGTACAAGTATGACAATAGCAGAGAAGATTTTGTTTTTATTTTACGGAGGTACGAGTCCTCGTCCATATTTAGCTGTAAAGTGATTACAACTCATAACATGTTTAATTGAGCAGCTAACGAGGCTTGTGGGAGAGAGCTCCTCGAGGCTGGAGTGACATGCGGTCCCTCGGTGAAGTGACTGAACTGAAATTGGGTTGAAACTCCATATTGTGTGAAGCGATTCAACCGTGCAGTGGGCTTTAGTAGTGGAAATAAAAGCTTGTTGGGCTATGCCCCACCTCTGGGGTTACACAGTCACATTTACTCATTGAAATTTGAATCAGGATTTTCTTTTTTCCAGAGTAGCTGTTAATTGAGTATAATGGTTCCACCAGGTAAAGATCCAAAATGTTGGCAGCACAGAGATTTAGAGATGGATCCATCATTGTGTTTTAAAGTTTTAATATTTGTTTTGTAAAACTTAAACCTTCTGGGTCTGTGAGGTTCCCAAAAGGCCATCAGCAATTCAAAATACAACATACTTTCTGACAAAGGTTGAGAGCTCAAAAAGATCAAATAGAACTTTACACTACAGTGAACCTCTGGTATGCAAGTGGGTAGTAATAATTAAAATCCACAAACACTTGAGACCATTCTCTAAAAATGCTTTCAACTGCATATTTTACTGCTTCTAACATCAACTACACCTTAATATGGGTTAATATAGACACTGTAACCAGTCCTGGCACAACAGCGGAAGCTGTTGTGCCAGGATTTGTGACAAAAGTATTGTCACAAATTCATAATGAGAAGAAGAAACTGTCAGTAATGCTTGCTTCAGCCATTGCTTGCATCCGGATATCTAAGTTCTGGCTTTTTCTGGTGCAGAATCATGATGTGTCTCTCTGTAAAATGCAACGTGACAGTGTGAATACTATTGGATTAGGTTCTACATATGGAAGTTGCACAAAGCCTGCTGTGTGAATGTGGGCTGATTCTTAAGCATTCTGCTGATTTTGTTTTAAAACATCTCATTTTACATATCAAGTTACCCAAGAGTGTGAACACCAAAGTATTTGGATTAAAAACCGATTCTTCATTTCATCAAAAAACATACAGTTTTCTATTTTTCCTTTATTTGTGTTTTTCAAACTACAAATGTAGTATTTTAACTGGCCTGTCTTCACTATCTACCTTTATAGAATATGGAGGAATATAGTAAACAATATTTTTTTATCAATAAAGCAGTCAATGCACACTACAGTTAGAGCTGATAAAAAGTGACCTTTGTGTTATCAGTAGTATCACTAACCGTAACGCAGCGTGTGCCGCTGTTGCAGCGGCTGTCCTCATTATCAAAGCCCTCTTTCCAAACGGTAGTAGAAAATCCCATAACCCATCTGCTCATGACTGTGGGTTTCAGCTTCACTTATTCTCCTATTATGAATCAGGCTCGGAGAGCTCCCACTCTCCCTCAATAAACTTGTTTGTTCCAAACAAGCGCCCATACTGAGCTCATTTCTGAGGAGGAAGACGCTGCGTCTCTGCGGAGGGCTGATTGTGTAAAAAACCTGATGTGAAATTTCAACAGGGTTCTGCTGTTTTGATGCATCGCTTACTTATTTCTCAGCGTCATTATCTCTGTTTCCATTGCAATTGTTTTGGGTTTTTTTGGGGTTTTTTTGGGGTTTTTTTAACCACTTCTCTCGTCTTTCATGTTTTATGGCGCCTTATACAAGCATCTTTACACCAGAAACCACATTGTACATTTACAGTAACAAACTTCAATGTGTTCTTTGGTTTTTATGATGTTGTTTGTTCTCTAATGTTCTCTAACAAACCTCTGATGACCTTGACAGAACAGCAGGATTTATGCGCAGGTTAAATTACACTCTGTTGGCTCCAGAGTTGGGTAGTAACTACTTACATTTTGTAAAGCCCGCCAGGCTTATGATATACTCAGGGAAACCCTGGAAGTAATGCTACTCTTACATCACTGTAATGTTTTGGTACTTTACCAAACTTTGTTTGGCTCTATTTACTAATTATGTGTCTTCTTGGGGATACAGAAAAGTTTCTGTCCTGCTCTGTCTTTTTTTAATTGATTTTAACTCATGCTTGTTGGGTCTTCAGAAGTATTGTACTCATCTCAGTATGGCAGTCGATTCGCCCACCAACTGTTGTGTCCGAAAACATCATTTAGACTCTGCTGGATAGAATGTGTCCTCCAATTAAGTCCTCCGAAATCACATTCCTGCCTCAAGCACCGCTTTCCAATCCCCTTCTCTCTCTATCCCACCGCACCAGCCGAGCAGACGGCACTTCTTTCCGAGTCAGAATCAATTTGACCCGCTGGAAACTGGTGCAGAGTTGACGAGCTTTGGGTGATGCGGCACTGTGGCTAAAACATAGGGGTTGCTAAACTCGTAGTGACATCTTTGCAATCATTCTCAGACAACTCCCTGATGCTTTATCTCCTTTAAGATGAGCATTTTTCTGGCATGTCAGTTCACTGAGCTATAACTGATGGGAGGAAATGATGAGAAAAGGCCTCAAGTGTAAAAAAAAAAAAGAAGAGCTGAATGGAAAAGATGAAAAGATGGTCTTGGTGTCGGGATGTAAATAGTGGCTGTAAGGAGCATCCTTTAGTGCAATCATTCAAAACATAACTCCATAGTCATCTCTGTGTTATAAATGGATGTGACAAAGGTAAGTATTGAAGTAGATTAATTAATGGATAAATTAATTTGTGGTATACTGATGAAGTAGAATATTTAAGGTGGACATATTGTACTGGATAGATGTGTTAAAGAGGAATCTCTAAAATAAATCCATCTTTTATAATCTCTAAATCATTTAGAAAAATCTAACTTTTGTAAAATTGGATTAGAAAATTGGATCCCTCTTTCGGCAATTTGCCGATTGACAGCGCAGGCTAGGTAACAAATTTTCATCTCTTTACAGTGCTCCATCTGGGCTTTCTCCCGTTGCCTTGGATTTTTCTGGTAGAATTTTGACCAGACAAATCAGCGAACAGAAGAAGTTGTAAACTATGACATTGATTTTCTGTGCCGTTTTAGAATCGTAGTCTGCCTGTAGTTTTACCTATGGCAGTAGAGGAAATGAACGAAGCTGTTCAGTCAATGTTGGCCACACTTTCACTTATTGAATTAACATTAATAGCTGCCTTGTTTGGATCACTTCTTCTCTCGTTGCAGTGCGGATGGTTGTTTGTAGCGCAGGTAATTTCCAGTAAGCTTCATAGCATTGAACTGGCACATTTCAGGTGTCATGACCAAACATAAGCTATTTGGTAAAATTTAAAGAGGCCACGCCTCCAGTAAGTAATCTTTTCTCAATACCTGAAGGTTCACACCGTCTGTACGAAGTGACGCATAGAACCAGGGGCTGATTTTTACCAGCCTAGTTTTTACCAGCCTAGTTTCTAAGGGTAGAAGGCACAGGTGTCAAACTCCAGTTCTCAAGGGCCAGTGTCCTGCAGGTTATTGATGTGCCACAAGTACAAAACACTGGAATGAAATGGCTTAATTACATCCTCCTTGTGTAGATCAGTTCTCCAGAGCCTTGCTAATGACCTAATTATTCTATTGAGGTGTGGTGCAGCAGAGGCACATCTAAAAGTTGCAGGGCACTGGTCCTTGAGGACTGGAGTTTGACATCCCTGGCATAAGATAATTTTCCAATTAGTCATTCTTTGTTTTACGCTACGTCATACTGGAGTGTTTGCAGTGAACGTGCCAGTAGAGGTTGGCAAACTCCACACCTTATGTAGCACAGAAAAGTACCTTGCATTTCAACCAACCCTTTGGCTCTTTAATAGCATCAAATAGATGTTACAAAGACTTGGTGAAGCCAAGATGGCACTTTGATGTTTCAATTTTCCAGAGACTCTTTACCTTCCCTTAGAATGCTGCTTTTTGTACTTTGTGACTAGATATACTGTATGTGAGTTCTCACCAGGCTAGTGGGTGGACCTCTGCGTCATAATATTTCCACTGCAGAGAAACAGAGTGCCATGGAAGTTTTTAGAAATTTTGATTGATCTGAATGTACAAATTATTGCGATTCCTCATTAAATACTTTTGAAGATCGCAATACTAAACTTGTCTTTGAACATCAGGTATCTGTTTGCTGCATATCTCACACTACTTCTTCATTGTCAAAAAGTCCCACTCTGGATTCCACGTGTTATGATCCTTCTAGCTTCCTGCAAATAAAGTTTTATCTCACCAGTTGCTTTCAGATGCAGTACAAATCTGGGGCTCACATGGTGGGCCCAGGAAGCCTATGTTCTTGGGGGCGGTGGCACAGAGCAGCAGGTGTTGTGTGTTATCTCCTCTGCAGCAAAACCAGACACTGTTTGCTGCAATCAGATCTGGAGCAGATGGCCACAGAGTGTTTTCCTACGAACAGCTCACTCTGCAGCATTCAAGGCAGTCACAGACAATGAGACCAAAACAGTAAAAGGCTCATTGTACGCCCCATTTTGTTTTACTGTCTGGGGTTTTTTTTTTTGTTTGTTTTTTGTCATCTCTGTGGGTAGTTTGTTGTTTATACATTACCTTAATGTAAGAGAGAAAGCCACACTTAGCTCCAGTGAACTCTCAAGATTTCTGTGGATGTTTAAGATGAAACCATGTGTCTCTGTTCTGCTTTGAAACTCCATAGTGTGTCCCCTACATGTGATGCATTGCAGTGACGACAGTTGTCTTCAAATTCATGAGATTTCCTTGTCTATCGACATATCACATGTTCAACCTTCATGTCGCTTGAAATGGAGATTAATAAAAAAAAATTAGCAAAACAACCTCAAAACGTATTTACTAGTAGGAAATTGCTGTTGGTTTTACAACTGATATGAAACTCAAAAATCGACGAGATACATTCCTTACAAAATAAAGAGTTCAAAAAACAACTTTTCCATATTTACTTCACATTAGGCTAGGGCTAAGTAATAAATCAATAATAATAGGATAGATGCATATCCACTGAACTCCGATCCTGAACCACATAGCATCCTGGGAGATGTAGGCAGAAGAACTGCTTTAGCTGTTTAACCTCTGATGGCCAGCCGAGCAAGATGAGTGGCATAACCTATCTTGTTCACTCTTTGGTTATCTAGCAACAACTTCATGAGTAATCTGTGCTGCAGCAGTTTCAGGTTTTGCCACTGTGCCTCATAGTTATGTAAAAATAAAAAAACAATGATGTGGATTTAAAACTGTGGCTAAAACACTAATCATTTTGGGAGCATTTCAGATATTTAAAGCAAAAAAAAAAAAAAAAAAAAAAGGTCAATGTTTACCTATCAACTAAAATGAAATGGTTATATCATGATAAGTTTCTCAGCCTAATGCCTTACAGTAGTTCCCTGCCTAGTCACGTAAATTTTTAATATTCATTGATTATTTCTGTAGCACTTGTCTTAAAACCTTCCGAAGAAGACTTGCAGAGTTGCCATGCAGGGGTCCGCGGCGGTCAAAGTTCATGATACTGCAGCTACACATGACTGGTGGACTTTATCTCGTGGCTTTGAAAGGCCGGTTACCTTGATACCGGTAACCAGCCCATGCTGTAGCTAATAAAAAGGCCAAAGATTGAAATCATAACCATATGATACAAACTGCTTTAGAAACAAATTAGTTCTAATTCATCACATTTCCATGGCCTTACATAACCTACTTTGCATAATAAGCTAAAAATAGGTCACAATTTGGCCAATGGCCATCCTGCAAAAACATTAGCTCTGAAAGAAATGCTCTCATACTGAAGCAAAAATAATTATACAGAAAGAAATATTGCTTATTTCATAGAGACTTCTACTGTGATTTGTTGTGCTGTATAAATTTCGCCTCTATTGCGATAAGCACCCAACACCTACATGTCACACCAGATTACATTATTTCCTGGCTTCCCAGTTAGCGTGTGACACTGATATTTATCTTAAGCACAGTAAGAAATGAAATTACAAGCAGATCTTGCTTCCTTGTGGTTGCAATGTTGAATTAACTCTGAACAGATGGGGGGGAAAATAGCAAGGAATTTGAAGGTGATAAAGAGCCGCCATGTCCTTAAGTAGGGTTTTGTGCTTTTACATGAGTTTTTCCAGTCTGAATCAGAAAAATGTTCTTATACTTTTGGAAAGACATTGTCAGTTGCTTGATGTGTCTCTCCTGTGATTTTGTTGAGTGATGGCCTGTGTTTTCCTGGGAGGATGCACAACATGTGCTGCAACAGAATAAATCCTCTCCCACCCTTTACCAGTCAGTCAGCAAAGTTTTGTTCAGGAGTTCCTGCTGTATTGTGTCTGGCGCTGGGTGGGGTGTTCTCATGTTGAAATCCATCTACACAGGATCTGACATACATGACTCCACAATTGGTTCACACGTCTCTTAGCAACGAGTCACGGTTTCAGTAGGATTTGATGAAAAATTACATTTAAAAGGTCAGGTCATAACCTCTTAACCAAAACCCACAAAAAACAAAGCAAAACTTGAACTATCCCTTTAATGTCAGGTTCTTCATAATTAAGCCAGTGTCAGAAGCTGATGTATAGATTTTGAAAAAACTATGGCGTACCATAAAACAGTGTACCTTTAGCTGCTTATGTGATGACCTCACTACTTTTTGCAAGTTTCCTGCAAAGTCTGAAATGAGCTTCAATCATTTTCCAAGTCTAGATAAGTTCGGAGAAACATTTGAGTTTGAGTTCAAAAATCTAAACAACTGCTAAACAAATCTGAAAATGTGCTGTTTGCATCAATTCGTATTTTAACGATATTTTTCTTAGTTTTTTCTTTTACACTACCAGCTGAGGTTGACTTTTTAACTATCAGGTGTATGGTTCCCGAGTTGCTGCTCAGTAGAGCAGTGGTTAGCTCTATTGCCGTCCAATTCCTCCATGCGCGTGTGTGTGTACAATGTTGTTGTACATCTCTATGTTCCCTGTGATGGATTCGCAGGGACCTCGTGTCCAAACTCTACCCCACCTCTGGTTTAGATACCAGCAAGTTAGTCTTGATGCCTAAAAAGCAGCAAAATTGTTCTTTATCACAGTGTCAAACTAACAGACAAATTCTGACAGAAAAATCTTTGTATCTGTTTCCTTAAGGTAGTTGTGACTTCTGCTTTTATTTCTATTTTATGTTTGTCAAACTGCTGTGTTTAGTATGATTCCTGACTTTGAGCTTTTGATTTGAGGACAAAGTTGAAGCCCTTTGTCTCATAGTCCTGTCGAATATCTCCAATCTTCTGTTCATCCTCATTTGTGATTTTTAGACTTTGGTGGGTTGGGAGACGCATCACTGCACTTTAAATGGCAGTAGCGATATGAGGTGGAAGTTTGCCACCTTCTGGAGGAATCGTGGCACTGCTTTCCCCTAATGCTTTACTTCTCTATCTCTACAGGCCTTTTTTTCATATCTTGTGATTGTGTGGCATAACATTTTGTTTGTGGGTGTTTTTGCCATAAGGCATAAATGACTTAATTATCTTTAGGGTAAATTAAGTTTTTTCTTCTCTCTGCAGGAATTAAAGTCATGTTTCAGAAACAAATTATTTCTAAAAGCTTGTATTCTTTCCTCTTGTGTGTTTCAGGTGCAGCTTTCCTCATTGTTGTTCTCCAGACCTTTCCTGTGTGCTGTGGATTCATGGAGGGGTTTCCTGTGCACTGACCTAGCAGGCTGCCCACTGGACCTGCTGCCATGTCAGCTTGCAGCACCTTCACCGAGCATGTGTGGAAGCCAGGCGAGTGCAAGAACTGCTTCAAACCAAAAAGTCTGCACTGCTTGACTCAGAGCAGCGGGGGGAAACCCCCCTCTGAACAGAGGCCGCCATCAAACCAACAACAAAATCCACTCCCTGCTGGGACCAGAGTTAACCCCAACCTTACCGCCAACTCTCAACGACCTGCTCGTTCAGGACACATCCGTCCTCCTGTGGCCAAGAAGCCAACAATTGCTGTGAAGCCCACTATGATGCTGCCCAGCTTATCTGCTGGACTGGATTCAGATGGCAACTTGCCGCAGCAGACAAATGCAATAGAACAAGGTAAAGCATCGGCTTTTACTGCCTGGAACCGCAATGGACTGAACAGTAAAAGGCCTGGTGGGCCCAACAATAACAATGAAGGAGAGGATGACAGTGAGGAAATTGAAGGTTATGGACAACTCAGCCCAAGGACACCCAGCGGAAATAATAACAGCGGACTGACGGATGTCCTTAAAGAGATTGCTGGGTTGGGTCCAGGCTTTAGCCCCACACTCCTTTCTGGCTCCAAAGACCTATTTTGGGGGCGAATCAGTAGCTCATATCGTAGGTCCCTAGAACGAGGCCTTCCAGCTTCCAGCTGTCTGGCTATAGGAAGCAGCAGCAGCGAAGGTGGCGCTCAGAAGCGGGTATCGCTTAGTGATTGTACCAAGATCATAAGCTCAGAGGGTGGACGTTTCTGCTACCCAGAGTTTTCCTGTGACGATGAGGATGAAGAGGAAGATGAGGAGAGTGAAACTGAGAAGGATGATGAGGAGCATGAGAGCTGGGATGAAAGCGACGAAGAATTACTAGCCATGGAAATCCGTATGCGAGGCCAGCCGCGATTTGCTAATTTTCGTGCCGCCACCTTGTCTCCAGTGCCCTTTGCAGTGGGCAAAAAATGGAATACGGTGCCCCTTCGAAACCGTTCATTACAGAGGATCTGTGCAGTGGACTATGATGATAGCTATGATGAGATCTTGAACGGATACCCCTCTAATGGAAGCCTTCTTCCCTATGGACCTCGTGAGACACAAAGCAGCGCTTTCCTCTCAAATTCAGAGTCTACAACCTCTCCAGAATCATCGTCATCACTACAAGAAGACTCCCAAACTATTTCCAGTAGTGGAAGCAGTGTGTTTAAAAATGGCTTGCTTTCGCCTATATCT
This sequence comes from Poeciliopsis paucimaculata, assembly GCA_903067055.1. Taxonomy (NCBI): domain Eukaryota; kingdom Metazoa; phylum Chordata; class Actinopteri; order Cyprinodontiformes; family Poeciliidae; genus Poeciliopsis; species Poeciliopsis paucimaculata. Next base: position 47,718 of record CAEGAD010088944.1, read on the forward strand.
TCCAAGGCACTTGCACCGTGTACAACCACCCCAACAAAAGAGTCTCCCAAAAGGGCTCTAAGTCCACCCAAGATGGCCGAGACCCACAAGGCAGTGCTGGCAATTAGATTAGAGGACCAGGATGGCAGGGAAGGGATGCCAATGCCTCAAGCCCTTCCTGGACAGCCAGTTACGATAAGTTTTAGCCCTACAGAGGAGCAGGCTAAACCATACCGTGTAGTTAATTTAGAAAAATCCCTCATTTGTAAGCCTTACACTGTGGTAGATGTCTCGGCATCGATGGCCAGTAAAGATGAACAGAAACAGGATTCGTCGCCACGACCCAAGAACCTGCCAAAACCCTCTAGTCCCACATCATTCTGTAGCACTCCTTTAGTCCAACCCCTCTCGCCGGTGTCTCCTCTTTCCCCGTCTTCTCCTTTGAGGTCAGTATCACCTTCGTCCATCGCTCTGTCACAAAAGAAAACCGGCCAAATACGATACCAAGAAGTATGGACATCAAGCACGAGTCCTCGGCAGAAGATACCTAGAGTGGATCCAGGGAGTAATTCTGGCCAGTCTGTCACTCCTCAGTTTTGCAGTCACAAGTCAGCTCCCACATCTCCTATTGCAGGCATGTTGTCCTCTCGAACTGTACCTGTAAAATCTCCAAATTTATCAGAGATCAAGTTTAATAGTTTCAATAATGCTGGCATGCCTCCTTTTCCTATCATCATCCGAGATGAGCCGGCCTATGCCCGTAGCTCTAAGAATGCAGTCAAGGTACCTATCGTTATCAACCCTAGTGCATATGACAATCTTGCAGTGTACAAGAGTTTCTTAGGTCTTCATGGGGAGCAGTCGCAAACAAAAATGGGTGGCGGTAGGGTTACTAGCCATACCTATGAAGAGATCGGTTCCTCTGAGAGTGTCCAGTCCTCGTCCACGGAGAAAACTCTGTCTGGGAGAGGCACATCAGAGCAGACTTCATTTGAAGAGACAAAATTTCCACTTGAATCAGTGCCAAGTTTGCAAGTTAGAACCACTACAGATTCAAGCACTGTAACAAGCACTGTATTGAGCTCCGCATCTGGGGCCCTTTCTCCCACTACAACAATTTCTTCTGCCAGTCTTGCCATTACTGCAAATCTAGTTAAAACCAGCCCTGCTGCTAACGCTGTTGCACACTCTTTTAGGATAAGTGGAGATGATGATGATAAAGGCGTAACTTCACCTTCTGGGACAGGTGTAAGTCACAGAGAAGAGGCCAGTGCAGTTCTCTCCCAGATTGTAGCATCTATCCAGCCTCCTCAGTCGCCTCCAGAGTCTCCCTCAGCACAAACCAAAACCTTCAGCTCTGAGGAGTTGTACGCCCTGCCTCCTGACGCCATGAAGGAGACCCTTTCACGACCCAAGTCTCTGTTTTCCACCACTGATGGCTGTCTTTCCAAGCCAAAAAAGGAAAACCCCTCAAAGGTTTTGTCAAAATCCCAGAGTGCCTCTGCTGCTGTCCCACACACCAGTCCCCGATCAGAGCCCAGTGCCCCCTACCCGCCCCCGAGGTCCACATCCTCCCCTTATCATGCTTCTAACATACTTCAGAGACATTTTGGCAACTGGACAAAGAGCTCTGCCTCCAGCTCCCCAGCGCGACCCGGAGAAGGCGAGTCGAGCCCTGGTGGGGAGGGAAGACGGGCTTCAGCCGAGAGTTCAAAACCCAAAAGGTGGATCTCCTTCAAGAGCTTTTTTCGGCGGCGGAAAGACGAGGACGATCAGAGAGAGAAGGCAGAGAAAGAGAAAGGCAAACTGGTTGGACTAGATGGAACTGTGATTCACGTTCTTCCACCGCCACCTACCCAAAACCAGCACTGGTTCACAGAGGCCAAACCGGAGGATCCCACCCAGAAACCTACCATCATCTTCACATACAAACCAGACACTGGCAGCAGCCCTGGGGATGGAGATGGAGAGCTGTGTATAGAAGAGTGCAGAGAGACTGATCTGCTGGCAGAAGAGAGCAGGGACTCTGAACCTTTGAGCCCAGGGAAAACGACGCCATCAGAAACCGCTGGAGGTGTCGCCAGCAGCAAAGACCTCAGGTAAAAAGGCCTCTCTTAATCCCTCATCAAAGTATCGCTATAGTATAAATTCTGTCACTAGCTATAAACTCTCCTACTGAATTTGGTCCCTCATACTGTTTATTTTGTTTGAAAGTTTCTTGCTTTGTGACTGTTTTTAATTTACTTTTTTGTGCTTCATTCATCACCTGAAAATATTTTTTTTGACTGCTGCTCCAAACACAGCCTGTCTTATGTCCTGCTTTTTAAATATTTAGGCTCAGAGAAAACACCAGCACACATCTAAAGTACCTTGAAAAAATTTCACAGCATTTCAACATTTTCACATTTTGTCAAGGTACAATTATAAACTTTTCCATAATTGTAAAGTTTGTATTTAGCCATCTCTGAGTCAGGGATTTGTAGATGTGACATTTTCCTGCATTTACAGCTGCAAGTCAGTTATTCGCCCCTTTATGCACACATTCAAACACTGATGATTGCATTAAAGTTTAACTTTAAACCATGGTTGTGTAGCATGTAATCTGACAAATCTCGATATCTTTCAAGAAAACTTTGATTTTCTCATCTAATTAACTTGCAGTTCATATTTTTATATGTCAAAAGTATCTTAAGTCCTTCTTCAAAATTTGCTCATGCTTCAGGTTAGATTTAAAAATCTAGCCTGAACTTTGCCCTGTTTCTCTCTCTCTCTGACATTTGGCAAACTGTCAGGGTTGTGTTCAAGCTGCTCTGCATCCTTTTCTTTGTTTTGTCTAATTTTGCTGTCCTAGTACTCACTTTGCTTTGAGCCCAAGGCCAGGAAATATTTCACTCCTCAGCCCTCTCAAAAGCTCGGCCTCATTCTGTCGGGTTTCAGACTTTTCTGTTTTTTCCTCTTCAACTAGCTGCAGCTGTTGTCGTCTTTTCTTTTCTCTGGTATTTTCAGTATATTAATTTCTTCATAACCAGTCACAACTTTGTGACTTGTTACAGCTTTGCCAAAAAAAAAAAAAGAGCCATAAAGCGGCAAAAAGGAAAAGCCATAAATCTACCTTCCAGGTAGATTCATGACTTTTTTTAAACGATTCATGACTTTTTTTTGTTAAATATAACGAAGATCAAGTTCGTCTTCGTTATGCTATCTATATCATATCATCTGACTGTTGCTGAAGTTGGAGGTGTTAGGGTATGCTGTAAAATCCAAAAATATCTGGTGACTCCATTTAAAATTTATATAACAGCTTAGTTTAATAGTTCAAACACCAAATTTACCTTCTTATGCATTAATTTGCACAGTGGAAACAGTCTTGGCACTGCCGCAGCACCTAACATCCACATTGTTTGTCATTCCTCCTCTTGGGCGTTCAGCCAATCACGCTACGTTTGCAAAGCAGCGTAAATTGTCTGCTACAAACACCAGTCAATAGTGTGTGAAGGAATATTGTGCGTAGGTATTTCAGCTTTCCTAACTGCATTATTTATCGAATACTTTACTCATGCTCTAAAAAAAAAAAAAGAATAGGTCCATTTTCAACAAATAATCTGGAGTTACATTCCACAGAAAAATCCACAAATAGGTGAACTGTAAATAGGCGGGGATTCGGTGTTAGCACTTTCATATAGTGTCTTCCAGGCTGATATTTCATTAAATGAAAGACAATAATGCCACATATGCATGAAAACATTGAGGTAAAATAATACACTAAATACCATGAGTATTAATCTTTACTCAATCACCAATGATGTCCTGGATGCGGCAGTCTGCACTTGACTATGCCAGAGTTTACGAAGGCTACCAAGCTACCTCAGCCAAACCGTTTTATTCTAAACAGTCTTTAGTCATTTAGTGACCTCTGAGGTAGATTTATTGCTTTTAGTAAATCATGACATTGTCAGAGAAAACACAGATTTGTTACTTCACAGTTTTGCCAAGCAGTGCGCATAAAAATAACCCGTGGTTGGTGTGAGTTTCTTCAAGAAAAGCCTAAATCAACAGGGACATTGTGAGTTTACAGCATTCAGGGTCCATTAGTGACCAACTTAATTAATATTGAGTTAAGGTTATTACTAAACCGCTGTCCTTGACCTTGTTTGAAAGCAATTTACTCAAGAAATGTTAAGTATCCATGAACAATCACATTCATTTCTGTCCTGAGTTTCTATAGTTCAGTACTTGACTCATAAAGTCCTAGTTTTTTTATTTTAAATTGTTGCGTCCCTTTTTTCCTTTACTTAAATTATCGCTCTGCATTTTCCTAAAACTAACTCCTGCTAATAGTTACTTTTTACTTCCCAACATGACACTAAACTTCTCTATCAGAGAAGAAACTGGCTCTTTTTATGGCTTTCTAAAAATAAAAACAGACCGGTCACATTGTTTTTGTTGGGAAATAAAGAGTTAAGTCAGGAGAATTTTTTTTTTTCCTAATCACGTTTTATTGGCGAACAGTGGGCGTGCTCTTCAGGGTTGGCCAACACACTTTACCTTAGACAGGTAAGAGTATTCAAAGAGGGAGAGACTAAGAAGAAGACAAGGAAAAGAGTGTTTTCTTCCTTTGTGTTTGACGTAGAATGTGATTTCTCCTGCCTTGTCATTCTGAGTTTTCCGATGGGAAGCTGTGTGAGCCAGTACAGTGGGTAAGAACTTGTCATCCTTATCTTTTTACACACCTTTGAAACCAACTTGGCCATGTGTGGCATTGTTGACATAGCTGGGAAGAAGGAAACTTTCCTTTCTCTTATTTTATTTTTACATTTCCATCTTCTGGACATTCGCAGCAGTGTTCTGAGAAGGAGAGAAGCGCTCCGAGGCTGCTTGGTGCTGTCTGAACAAGTCAGGTCCTGACATTGAAGTGTGTAGCAGCCATGAAGGTATTCATTGTGTCAAGGGCCTGTGGAGATGTGTATCCACGCTGAATGTTTTGTGTCGAACAGAATGAACGTATTGAAACCTCACCTATCAGGCAGGTTTATGGCTTTTTGTAAATGATTAATATTTCAGCTCAGTGCAGAATCCAGTTTTGTTGTTTGCTTCCAAAAGAAAAAGGAAGAATCTAAGGGGAAATTGAATGTATTTATTGACAGCAGCACAACAAATGCCAGTAATTTACAGTTTTACTTCTTGCTTTATTTTATTTCTTCAACAATCACACTCACCGTTTTGGCCATCTTTGTGACCACTCCCCTTTTCAGTGGTAGGATCCTGCAAAGAGCCAAAGTGTCGCTTTGCGTTGATCGGCTGTGTTTCAGAGACTCTGGTTATTTCGTGGCCTGCAGGAACACATCTGAAATATGCCAGATGAGAGTCGTTTTTGTCAGACTCGGTGTCTGCTGAGGATAAAAGCAGAATAGGGCAGTCAGAAGCTGAACTGTTGCAACAGGTTTTCTTTTCTTTTCTGACATGCATGTGTCAAAATGACAGGCTTTTAATGGTAAATCTAGAAAACTAAGACAGTTTTACTGGCTGGCTGGAAATGCTATGTGTTAATCTAGACTAAGCTGAACTTAGCTGGGTTTGTGTCCCAATGTGTGTACTTTTGGGGACTTTCGCCTGTCTTCATTCCATTAGTCATATTAGTGTCATCCTGCATCAAATGTTCTATAGTACTACTGATGAAAAATGATACAGGAAGTGACACATGGTTTTGGATATAATTGTTAATGTGCCCTTCCCATAAACCAGTGGGTGGGGAGAAAAAAAAAAACTTTTTGGGAGCTTTTTACACTTCTGGCCATGTTTTTCTCTTTTCTTTCAAAAAAGCAAGTCAGATTCAGAAAAGCTAAAATGATATAAAGTATAAATGGTTGCAGAATAGTCACAGAAACAGGACCTGTTACTGTACTTGTAATGTTACAACACCATCGCTGGGAAAACGACACCTTTGTTCTGTTTTAAAGCTCCTGTTAAGTTCCTGCTAGCTAAAAATGGTTGAACATAGCTTCTATTTGGAAAACAGAGCAGTTTTCCACGTCAATATGTTCAGGAAGAAGACTTGAACATATGAGTTAGTCCAAATACTTGGGCTTGTAAATGGCAGCTATTTAAGGAAAATAAATGTAAGCTATTGGCAGCCAATAGCTTTGCTTTTAGGTAGCATTGCACGTAGATATTTTAGCTTCTCAAGTTGCATTTTCTTTCAAATATTTGAGATGTACTCTATGAAAAAAAAAAATGCTTGAATAGTTGAAATCTGTGAATAGATGAATTGGCAAATACTGAATCCTAGTGAAGAATTATATGCAGTCTTAGGAAAGTCACTGAGTGCCTCGAAGTGTCCTGCCAGCCTGAAACATGACCCACATCTCCACTAACTGAGCCAGATCAGCTTTTTTTTTTTTTTTTTTTTTTTTTACTTTTACGAACCTTTAAACAAATGGTTCAACAGAGTAGCTAAGAAACAATGGGTGTCACCTCATGTTCATTAGTTTCAGATCTGGTGTTTATGAAAGTCCACCATGGGGTCCAACATTTTTCGAATTTGTCTTGCTCCAGTTTCAATGCAAATGTCAATTCCTCCATCTTGCAGATGTCTTGGATGATGCTTGTCCAGTCTTCTAATGTGGGTATTTTGTCAGTCATCCATTTCCGAGTAATTGCTTTTTTACTGGCAATTAGCAATATATTGAATATATATGTTTTACAGAATCCCTTTACACAATCTGGTCGTTTGCCCAACAACATAGTCTCAAAGTTTAGAGCGAAATTGGCTCCAATAACAGTTTCCACACTTTGTTTAATTATCCCCCAGTAAGAAGATAGCTTAGGACAACGCCATAGAATATGAAAATGGCCGGCTCTTTTCGATCCACATAACTTCCAGCATGTTTTATCTGCATTTCTGTCGCTCTGAGCTGGTGTTTTAAAGAAGCGAGTAATCGTCTTCCAAGCAAATTCCCTATATGTTAGTGATAATGTACATCTCCAACAATTATTCAAAATGTCTAACCAGTCTTCGATATCAGATCAGCTTTTATTGATTGATCAATCTTCTTTTCCTGTTAGTTTATATCTGCTGACTGCTGTTGTAGAAGTTTCAAAAAGTATTCCACTTCTTTCCAAACATTTCTGATCAAAGTTAAGTACCCGCTCATGCTTTTCCCACAGAGCATCACCACACTCCACAGTGACCTACTTTGACTCACACCTGCATCGTGTTCCTGCCTTCATGTGTGTCGTTACCTAGAAAACCACTTCACATTTCAGAAGCTTTCATCAGTCCAGTCTGCAGCGTACTGAGGTAGATGTAGAGGTGAAACACTGATTTAGGAGAGTTATAAAAAGAAGAAAACTAACGAGGGTAACTTGTTGAATAACAAGGGAAAGCCCTTTTGAAGGGGTCTTGATTATAATTCAATAGCAGCTGCCTTTGCTCTTCTTGTCTTCTGCTTTGCTTCTCTAAATAGCAGCAATTATCATTATTTGAGGATAGAATCCTTGTCAAAAGTAGAGTATCCTAATAAAAGAAAATAACAAAAAATTAGATTAGAGGCATGCAATTACGGGTTCAATGAAGCAGTATTTTGTCACGTTGCAACACAAATAGCAGTCCCTCCTTCTCTGTCATGTGCAGCCAGGTGCCGGCCAGCCATGCCAGGGAGCGGGAGCTGCCCAGGGTCATCCCTCTGCCTGCCAGAGTGAATCTGGGGCTGGTGTTCGGGGACGCCCACGAGGGCCACGCCAACCAGGCCGCCCCGACTGTCACCGCCAGCGAGGGCAGAGCCAGCCTCGGAGAGCCGGAGGACGATGGGAATCACTCTCATCGCTCCCACTCTCCTTCGCCCAGCTGGTGCAGCGCCACCTACAGCAACCTAGGTAAGAGTGGCTCATAATGGGGGGACCAAAATAAAACAAACCAAAAAAACTGTCTCTCCCTCTGTGGCTTATCTGTTGCATTTCTTAAAAAGCCTAAAATTTATATATGTAAAATTAACGCCTTAAATTGTCTTCAATTCATTTTAATATGCAAGTTTGCCTTTAGTATAATGACCATAGGTCTTAAATTTTGTTATGGCAAAACTATTATATTTAATTTAATAGTCTGTATTCTTGTTTCTCACTGAACTTTTCTGTCAGGCAGAAGTTTGAGTCGCACTCAGACATCTTGATTGCGTTCTCGAGACGGTTGAGGCTACTGGTAACTCGCTGCTAACATCCACATTGTAGCTAGCTAGCTTTTTGCATTTATCATGGATGAGTGCAAATTTATTTCCAGTTGGCTGGACAAAATTTGTACATTTCTGTGGAGTCAGGTCTTACTTCCCATTTGTAATCATCTTAAAAAGTCTAAAATTTGAGTTGGTGAAACCTGCAGAAACCCTGCTGACCAGTAGGTGATGTGGCTCTTATTTTACTTTTCTCCAGCTTCAGCACTCTTCTTCTTGGATGTTATTCCCTCCTAAATCACCTCGGAGCTCCAATTTATAAATATCTGGTTCTTACGTAATCAGAGTGATAATTGAAGTCTTCAACTGTATTTTACAGTAATGAGCATGTAAAAAAAAATAAGATTCAGTTTTGACCATTTTTACCTTTTTAAATATGATTTGCGGCACATTATCCGTATCCATGCACAATCACGCGCCACCTGGCTCTAACCAAGCCGATGCATAATGTACTGTGTGACTGACCGCAGGGTTTCTGCTTGCATTATTGCTGTGCTCAGGTTTAATCTGACAGTAATTATAGTGACGTCTTTGTGCTGTGATTCTAATCCTTTGGTCGGATACGGATATTAAAGCCCAGGGTTATAAAAACGGATGTGATGAAAAGCCTTCAGGTGGCCAGCTTGCAAGGGAAAGAATAAAAAAGAGGAAAAAGTCAGAGAGGCTCATTAATTCAAGATATTGACCTGCTTTATATTCATCCCAACAGGTGGTGAAGTTGAAGTTTCAGGTTCCGGTGTTAGAAGCAACACTTATTCCTGCTGCTGCTGAAACACCAAACCGATTACTACAGCTATAATAATGTCAGCTGACATTTATTTATTATTATTTTACTGCTGTTGCCTAGACACAGAATAAAGATCTTTTTTAAGTAGCAACCTGATACGTGCTGGTTGATTGTTGGACGTTTCTGATCAAATAGTCAGTCAGCATTCATTCAGTATTTCTCCAACTTTAGCAGTACCTTCACATTAGTAATATTTAATTTCAGTTTCCTCTTAGTGTAGTTTTTTCCATAAATGGAAATGGATTTTTTTTCCAGAACAGTTGAAATGGTCTGTTTTGTATGTCTCAGAAAAGTGTGGAGACCTTGTTTCAGCCAGCTGACCATCAGTGCACAGACACATGGATTCAGTTTTAACAGAGGAGCAGAACAGACTGGAATGCCCAGATTTCAATGTCAAAAGATCACCAGCAATAATTATGAGCCAAGTTGTTATAATAATGTTATTGTCTGTTTATTAGTCTTATATTTTTTCCTGACTTCGTCGTCTGTGACCAGGCACACAGACCTATGACTCACAGTTAGTCCTCAATGCTTGTCTCTTCAGCAAAGCCTCTATCTTCACCATCATCCTTCTTTCCTCAGGGAAGGAGGATGAGAAAAACTGCAGTCTAAACTAAAAAGTTAGTCTGAGTTCAGACAGTATGCAGTGGCCCCTGTGCTGAAAAATCACATCAATATTTCAGGGATAAGCAGAATACAGCATTTCTGCATTTAGATAAAAATTCAGACTGTGAGTTTATTTAGAGAGTTGATTGGTGCAGTTAATAGAAATGTGCAGAAACACACATTATGCTTTTAAATTGAAATCAAAACCAAAAAGACATGGAAGAAAATTGAAAACTGCTATTGGAAATCATTGTAAAGTATCCAAAATGGCCAGTAATCATCTCCACAGTGATTATAAAAGGTCTATCATTACCTGTTAGCCCAGTAACAATTACATAGATTAGATAATGCTTAAGGGAAGCAAGGCCATCAAGGAGTTCCTATTAACTTCTGTTTAGAAATGACAGATAAAACGGGAATATGGCCACAGAAAGTTTGTCACACACAGAATTCAAGCCACAGGAAACAGTGACGCATGATGGTTCAGGCATCAGTTGAGATGCAGCTGTTTATCATACTATACTGTCAGGCTTATTTATATTTGTTTGAATATATAAAACTGAAGATGTCAGGCTTCCCTAAGATGAAGAGGAAATGGGTGTTTCAACAAGGATTCCCTCTTCTCAGCTGCCAGAAAGTGGGTCAACTCCATTCAACTCACATTTAAAGCAGTTCTTCAAAACAGTTGTTATAAAATTAAATATAAAGGATTCACAGGAAAGTGAACTCTTCCAGCATAAGTCTAGAAATAATTCTGAACTAATTTAGCAATCAGTTAATTGTTGACTGAAGTGTACAGACTAAAAAACAAGCCACTTGCTGAAAAAAATCCCACAATTGAGCCAAAACCAAATGGCTCAAACCTATATATATATATATATATATATATATATATATATATATATATATATATAGTTTATAAATATGTTTTACATAGAACTCCTCCATTGGAAAAGTTTTAGCTTCATCCAGTTTGAATTTTGTAAAGAAAAAAACCTATCCAATTATTAATAGGTAAGTTAGAAAATTTAAAAAGATTAGCCCTCCACCGTATTGATAAGCCGAGCAGAAAGGCTGATCACAAGTTATTAGAAGCATTTTTTAGCTGCACAATGCACACTTTGCTACAAATGATCAGGCATTCACTAAGGGAATACTGTTTTATTGCATTTTAGACAATAAAATGTTTTTTTTTTTATTTTAAAAAAGGAATTTAATTACTTGTTTATTTGCATCATTTTTTATAGTGTTTAAAAAGGCTTACGTGATTAAATAAAAAATCTGCAGAATGTGCCACTTTTACTATCCGATTCACCGTTGAAACCCTGGATTACTAAAGCAATCGCTAAACTTTGAGTTTTATTTACCTATTTGAGCACAAAGTAATTTGAACACAGCTGTTAATCTGTAAAAGAAACGGCACCACTAGAGAGTCTGTTGAAGCACGAAGAGCAGCTCATTGCTTCAGTAAAGGTGGGCACCGCTGGCAGGCACTGCTGGCCTCTTGAAACAGGAAGCTCTGGTGTGAGAGGAAAAGCATCAGGCCGTGATCAGGCGGTGCAATACAGAACGAGAAATAGAAACAATGTGACAGACAGAAAGGAGAGTGTGGGTATAGAGGAGCAGAAACATTAGTGAGGCGCTTCACATTGCACATGCAGGTGCGTGGGTCTCTCTCTTTCTGTCAAATGACTCATCAGGGACTAAATATGTTTGCTGTTTTGTGCTACTTGCTAATTAGACTTTAAAAGTGTGTGAGCAGCGTTTGTGTTTGCAAAGCTCAGAGTGTGCACTTGTTGTGGTGGGTAGATGTGTTGGGATTGTGTTAAAAGCTCCCTGGATGTCATCTGATGAGCTGCCTGCAGCCTATTTTTACTTTGCTACACGCTGCTAATGAGAGACATGGCAGGAGAGTGAGAGACTGTTGGTTTAACGAGAAACTTTCCAGAGCGCATCATTTCTGCTTGGCAGCAGGGAAGACGATCACAACCTTTTCTTTGAGACCCACACCGAGTCAACATCGACGAACTGACTTGCCCTCCCTCTTGCCTACTTCTTCATCTTCGTTCGCGCACGCATGCGAGCGTCTCCCTCACTCGCCCAACTGCACCAACTTGTGGTTTAATCAGAGCATCAGGCAGGAGGAGGCAGAGTGCTCGCCGCCTCCCTCGGCGCTGGTGGGAGAGTTGCCCGTTTCCACCAGCGACTCCGCACAGACTCTGGAGATGGAAGCAGAGACAAGTGTTTCTCTCCGCCTCCCGGCTCAGCTGCTGCGCGGTGTTAGCTGAACACTGTTAGAGCATTATTAGTGGAACTGAGGTAGGCTTGTTTTACTTGCTTTCGTCTCCTGGTGTTCATCTCTGTTTTTTCTGTATGTGTCATCTGTCTTACCACCAGGACCCTCCCACCTCAGCTTTGTTGTTTCAAATCTGCCGAATCTTAAATAACTTTGTTGCCTCAATAACTTTCCTCAATTAGTTACTGGAGAACAAAATTAGAGGCAGGGAATGTATCAGAGTTTTACATCTTAAAAATCTGAAGTCTGTAGAGATGAAAGCAAGCAACACAAAACACTGAAACCGTTTCTTTTACCCACTGCCTTCTACAAATTTGAAGGAAATTTCTTTTAATAATTTTGATGATACTCTGATTAAAACAGTTTTTATTAAAATGTATGCATTTTATTGAAATGCATACATTTTGTTTTAATATATATTTTTTTTTAATATATATTACTTCAAACCTGATTGTATTTTAGGTCTGTTAGGATTGCCAAGTTTCTATTTGCTAAATGCCAGAATAATAAGAGATCACTTCTTTTTATTTATTTAAAGAAATCTACACACATTTCCCCAATATTTTTTAGAAAGGTTTGAGTCAGACATGTCCAGTCCAAAACACATTTTGTTGCTTTGTTTCTTACGCCACTTTGTAACAAATGTAATAAGACCCATTTACATTCAAGATTTGGCTTCCTGGCTAATGCCCGCACATTTTGCTTCAATATTTTCCCTTGATGTTCTTTCTTCATGACGCTATCTTTCTGTGACGTCCAGCAGTTCCTTTCTGCAGTAATGAAGTATAATAATAATAAAGTATGTTTTATTGCTTTTGGGGGAAGAAGCTGAGTGGCCTTTCAGCTATTGTTAGGGTTTCGCTGTGGAGATCGGCGCTCTCTTTAGCTTCACAAAAGACTTTGTGAAGCTAGCATCAAAGTCTTTTGTTGTTTTCCTCCAATTGGTACTCTAGGACACAAAACCCGCCTTCTTTCTGAAGATTATAATGACTGGAGTTTTCTGTGCTTTTATTATTGCATATACTTGAATTAAAACAGATCAACTTGGCACTGCAGACTTCTAGAAATTGTACCCAAGGATGAACTGGAGATGTGGAGGTCCACAATTATTTTCCTTAACCAATTTCTTTAGATTTTTGCCATGATGACACACAAAGGAGCAGAAAATGTGAGGCACTGGCTTAAAAATACATCCACAGGTGCATTCCTAACTCAGCATGTCCCTGATGCGGGCTTTCACAAATTTTTTTAAGGCATTGTAACCTTAATGCTTGGAAACCTCGGAAACTAATAAAAACTTCTCCATCTTATTATTCTTGCCATTAACTTTTTATACAGCATGTAAATACCTAATTTAGATGTAGTAAATAAAAAAATAAGTTATACCATTTAATTAATTTGGTTTAATTATAGCAACACATCAAGTTATGTAATGCAATTGAGTCACAACAGAAGATCCCTGCGACTGGACAAGGGAGATTTCTTCTTCCTTGAACGGATTACCGCAGACTACTGGAGGAACACATTAAATCTATTCCCTCTAGGGCGGATTACAGAGACTCATTTACTTCATCCCGACTGCTCTGTCCAAAGACTTTGACTACATCTCTAAGGCGACGGCAGCATGAGGAGTTGCTCATCCTGAGTTTGTAATCAGTTGCATTTTATACGGTGGGGTAGGGGGGATTATTTGCTAAATCGGATGCCCGGACCACTCTGATGGGATCAGTAAATCTCCAGAGCAGTTGACTGGAAAGATCATCTCCTGTCTCTGTGCAGTATTACAGTATTACCCTCTAGGAAAACAGGGAGTTCCTGGAGGAGTTAAATCAGTGCTGGTGTTGGTCTGTGACCTTATGAACCCTGTCCTTTTTTTAAATACTTGTCATGCAAAGGGCACAACCTTTAGTCTTACTTTTATTTTCAAGTCCTCAGGTAAAGATTTCCACGTATTAATGGGTTGCAAAAAAAAAAACAAAAAAAACCTGTTTGACCAGTAGAAGTTTATCAAAAAGGTACCTTTTGTTGCTGAATGCCCCTCAAGTTACTAAATGTCCAGATTTGTTGATTTTTTTTTTATTGGCTTTAGTGGCCTTTATTTGATAGTGACTTGACAGGAAAGTGGGTAATGATAGGAGGGGGAAGACATGCAGCAAAGGTCACTAGGCCGGGAATCGAACATGCGACAGCCGCATCGAGGACACAGGCCTCCATATGTGGGTTGTGCTTAACCCCTGCATTACAACAGCATGCCTAAACCTCCAGATTTATAATAAAACAAAGGGCACTGACACCAGAGGAGCTTGACCTTTCAAAAATTTAAAAGCTCATCTTTTTCTTTCTGCAGGTCAATCAAGAGCCAACATGATCCCACTGAAACAGCCACGGAACCTCAAAGCCTCCAACGATACTTTGTCCTCCACGGAGCTTGACGGCTCCACGGAGCAGCCAGCATCTAAAGCCACACCGCCGCCTCTGCCCAAGAAGGTTGTCCCTCGCTCCAACACTGAACCCACCCTCGGGGTCAAAGAGCCCAACCAGGGAGCCCCCCGACCCCGGGCAGAGGCTAAACCAGGCGGTACCAATCTGAGCGTGGCCAACCCTCTGTACGATTTGGACTCTACCTGGGAGACAGCTAGCCAGAGCTCCTCTCTGAGCTCTGAGCCACACCGAGCTCATGACCATGAGAGTGGCGACTCTTTGGAGAGATCATCTGCCTCCGCAGCCACAAGCAAAGCTCGCCTGACAAACAGCGTGTCCGCCCTCAGCCCCCCGCCTACTGCTTCCACACCACTCACTACCTCTGGCAGGGACAAGAGGGTGTTCCCAAGCGCAGAGTCTCTGGGCGGAAGGGGTCGGACTGCGGGCCGTGGAGCTGCTGGCGGAGGGGTCTCCAAGCCACACAGACCCGCTCTTTACAGAGGGTTGGACAGCTGGGATGAGGTGGTGGGCAGAATCCGGGGACTTCATACAGACACCCTACGGAAATTGGCGTCGAAATGCGAGGACCGCTTCATGGCCGGCCAGAAGGACCACCTTCGATTTGGCACTGACAGCTGGTCACACTTCAGGTTGACCACCGGCAAACCGTGTTGTGAGGCAGGGGACGCCGTGTACTACACTGCCTCTTACGCCAAGGACCCACTGGTAAACTATGCCATCAAGGTGAGCATCAGATTGTAGATCAATAGTTTGCAGGATGATTAAGGCAGACCACCTTATCCTAACACCAGGTTCATTATTAACCTGGTTATTAGTAGTTTTATGCAGATAGCCTTAATATAAATTTGACCCGTCGCAAACTTTTTCACATTTGTCATATTATTGCAATGATAAATGCTATGCTGATTTTTACACAGCATAGCAAACATGCTCTTGGGGCGTTGCATGGCGCCCCATATTCAAAGGCTACATACTTCAATGCCACTTTCCCGAGTTTGAGTCCCGTTCTCAGTTCCTTTGCTGCATCCTCTTCTCTTTGTCTTCCCCTCTTCTCTCTACCCCCTTTTTGTGGTATTCTGTAATATAAAGCTTACATATTTAAAGCTTACCCACTATGCCAACTAATTTCATAGTGATCTTTAGTATTTTATATTATAGAATAAATGTAAGGGACAGAACTGTGAAGAGCCTGAATTTTATGACCTGAGTAATGGACAATCCAGGTAGAAAACCTTTTAGAGACTTCAAACGATGTACAACTGAGATTTTGATTAATTGTCCAGCCAGACAGAAAATCTAAATACACAGCCTTCAACTATAGTTTGGGTCATACCTCCTCAGCCTTGTCACAGAATCTGGCCAATGACCTAAATATTTTATTCAGACATCTAAAAGCTGCCAGACACCAGCCCCAAGGACGGGAATTTGAGACCTTTCCTTTAGATCAAAGCATATTCATGGGTTAGAATGACCCATTCAAAGTCCAGACCAGAAACCAACTGTGAATATGTGCAAAACTTAGAAAGTATTGTTTGTTGATCCTCATGTGGGGCTGCCTAGGAAATAAGAATATCCAAAACTCCTTAAAGACCGGCAGCTGCAAATGTATCAGAAGAGGATTCAGGAAGACTGATTTTAAATGCAGACCACACTTTTCAGATTTTTCTTTGTTAAACCAACCTTTACAATTATGCTTTGCTTTGTGTTGGTCTGCAACAGAAAATGCCAACATTAGAGTTAACGGGACAAAGTTTGAAAAAGTTCAAAGGTGTGAATGTTTTGAACGCCTCTATAAATGAGCTTCATGATATTGATTTAATTACACTTAATAAATAAAAGTGATCTTGAATTACACACCGTAACACTCCAGTTAATAACATAATCCCTAAATGCTCCATGTAGCTTCTGATTCTCCTGCTAACTTGTGTTTAGAAGGAGTGTTTGCTTTGACACCAGCAGGGAATTTGAAGACAGTCCCGTGTCCGGTGCTGGTTGCCTTAAGAAGTCCTCGTGTTTTGGTTATTTGATGTCAACTCCTCCCACTTCCTCTACAGAAGCAGAGGAAGGTGTTTACCTAAAAGTGCTGCCACTTAAACTTTGAGCCCTGAGGATATGTTCTTGTGCAATAAAACCTGTGCGTTCACGTGTGTGTGTACAGCCTAAAAGGTTGCAGTGGCACTGCACTATTCATAAAATACTTTGAGTTTGACCGGACTTCAAAGCTTTGCCTTTCCAGGCTCAAATTCACTCTTGTGTTGTATAAAACAAGGGTGGCAGGAACTCGTTAAAACAGATTCAGACACACTCAGAGAGTTAGAAAGTTATGCTAGTTGATGTGTAAATAAAATCTCCATAGACATGTTGGCAGCTTGATGTATAAGACTTAAGAATTGTCATGCGGAAAGGAATTGGTTTGTTACAGTAATAAAAAAACGCTAACCTGCTGGTTTATAGCCAATGTCTGCAGGACAGAAACAGTGCACAGCTATTTAATCCCGGAGAAAACACAGACACTCAGGTTGAAGTGATTAATCAGATTGATCACGATGAACCGCTCATTTAAATAATTGCAAACTAATTTAGCAATCAATTAAATGTTAACTGGATTATGCAGACTCAAAAAAAGGCCATTTGGTGAAAGAATAACACACTCAGAACAGCAGTTAAGCCAAAACTTTATAAAAAGTATTAACATTTTTCATTTAAGATAATAAAAAAAAAAAAAAAAAAAAAAAAAACTTTATCTATACATATGTTCAACCCAAAAGGCTGAAGTGGTTCAATAAAATTTTTTATTTTTTTAAAATCTGATTAAGCCTGATTTCTAAAATGATCATTAGCTGTAGCTGTATCGCTAATATATATTTAAGTGTATATATTTCTCTACCATTTTGACACTGGGAAAAACCAGCCACACTGTTTCAAGTTAAGAAATACATTCTCAAAAGGGAACGAGGTGGAAAAAACTTAGACTATTTATATCAACCCGGTTTTACTTATCAAACCGTCACTGACATGTTAAAACATTGCACTTCCCTAAAAACAATCAAATTAACAAGTTAAGGGAAATAAATATACTTTGTGCTTTATTACAGCTATTTTTTTCCAGTAGCCAAGGTTTTCTTCTTGCAGAATTAAAAAGCCATTCACTGCTGCTCAGAGGCATCCCTCTGTTTCTTGTAATCTCACAGACCATTACACTTTTGGCTCTAGGAGACTTTTTGTGTTATTGTTGTTGTTTGGCTGACCATTCCTGAGCACCAGAACCCTCATTAATCCTCCTAACTTTGGTTAAGTGCTCTTTACACAGCTTTAAAGTTGGTTACGTGATTTTCCACAGTTAGCTCGATGCGCGTCTTGCTCTTTATTTTCCTCTTCTCTGTCACGATGCACTTCAGCAGAGACATAGTGGAGATCACTGCTCCATCGTACTTGTATTTGCAAGAGCACCATCCCCCTTCAGTTTTGAAAGGTTATGTATTGCACCATTTTGGATTTAATTTTTGCTTTTATTACCATTGAACTAAATTTGAATGATAATGTTATTTTATTACAATTCAAATGAATTCAATTGAGCTCATTTGAGTTGTGAATTCAGAAATTCACAACAACTTTCTGAAATCAAGTTTCTGTGGGAAAGTTATGAACAAATACTGTCTTGCCTGTAATGGGTAACACTTAAGTTTTCATCTGATTAGTTTCCATGGAAGCTAATGCTAACTGCTAGTCAGAGTGGGCCCAATATTAATGGAGAACTGCCATCTTAAAGTGGCTCAATCTCAAATCTGCTTTGAGAAATTTGAGATTACTCATCTCAAGTAATCAAGTAACTCAAGTTATGTTGAGGTATGGTTGAAAATGTTACAAGAAGTTCTTGCTCTTTCTGAAAACTGATTTCTACTCTTTTTTCCCCCCCATTTTATACATAATGAACAGCAATATTTGCTTTAGTTTGTAAGAACAAATGAAAACAAAAAGTTTAGAAGCAAAACAAAAAGTTTAGCCAAGAAGTCACCAGTTCTGACTGTTTCAAAGGTTTCAGTGGAGGTCACTGTTTATATTAACATTTCTATATATTATATGGTAAGGCCTGTCTCAATAACAGATTTTCATGGATGATAAATTGTCGCAGTAATTATTGCGAGAAACAGTACTATTGCTTTTTTAATTACCATTTTCAGGTAATATACAGATTATGGCACAATAATGAAAATGTGGCCTCTCAAATACCAATAAACTTAAATTTTGTGGAGAACATTTACATTGAAACTAAATGGGAGATATTTTAGATGTCCAGAATAATCAATAACAGTAAATAAAATAATAAAAACAAAAAAATACGACCAAAGCCATAAATAAAACGGATTAGGAAGACTCTAAAAACAAGAATGCCCTAGAAAAATTATTAAACACCAGAATGGAAATTAGATTTGTTTTATTATGCTATCAGTTGTTTAATTGCATACTGTAACAGGCTTAAATGCAGCCTTTTTTGTAAAACAATTGAAAAATGAATAAAAAAATACAGAAAATGGTAAAAAATTTAAATCTGCTGGTTTTAATTTACAGATCTGTCGGAGTCATGTGAAGGAGACACAGCAGCAGTTTTTCCACAGCCTGGCGGTGAGACAGAGCCTCCCGGTGCACTTCAACATCCAGCAGGACTGCGGACACTTCTTGGCCGACGTCCCCGCCCGACTGCTGCCTTGGGAAGAGGAGGAGGGAAAAGACGAAGAGGAGCAGGAGGAGAAGCAGAGAGACAAGGATCATGAAGGACAGACAGGGATGGACACAAAACCGACGGACTCTGAAGCGTCAAAAGCTAAGTCGGATGAGGTCCCCGGGAACATGAACTCGCCGGGCCAGCTGAGGAGCCGAGTGGTGGTCATCACGCGCGAGGTGCCCTTTCAGACGGTGGCGGACTTCGTGGCAGAGGGCGCGGCCCGGCACGCTCACAACCCCGAGCTGTACGAGCGTCAGGTGTGCCTCCTGCTACTGCAGCTCTGCTGCGGCCTGGAGCACATGAAGCCCTTCCACGTCACGCACTGCGACCTGCGGCTGGAGAACCTGCTGCTGGTCTACTGCCAGCCTGGCAACCCCTGGAACCTGGACGTGCTCGAGCCCAACAACAACGGCAGCAGCGGCAGTAGCAACGGCTCTGGGGCCTCCGCCGTCGCCGCCGCCTCCACCTGCCCCGCACGCCTCATCATCAGCAACTTTTCCCAAGCCAAGCAGAAGAGCAGCCTCATGGCCGCCAACCAGGAAACCCTGCGTGACCAGTTGCGGCTAGCGCCTGAGATCATCACGGCCACGCAGTACCGCAAGTGCGACGAGTTCCAGACTGGGATTCTCATTTACGAGATGCTGCATAGACCCAACCCGTTCGAGGAGACGCCGGACCTGAAGGAGCGAGAGTACACGTGGGCGGACCTGCCGCCGCTGCCCGTCAGGTCGCTGTACTCCCAGGGTCTGCAGCAGCTGGCGAGGCTGCTGCTGACGGTCAATCCGTCGGAGCGGATCCAGATGTCTGAAGTGCGCGCCTGCCTGCAGTGCCTCCTCTGGGGACCGCGAGAGGACCTTTTCCAGGCCCTGGGCTGCGGCACCGGCGCCGGCCCCGTGTCGGGGGCCACCGCCAGCCAACGGGAAGCGACGCTGCAGAACTGGCTGGACCTTAAGCGGACGCTGATGATGATAAAGTTTGCGGAGCGTTCACTGGACACGGCCTGCAGCGTGAGCCTGGAGGACTGGCTGTGCTGCCAGTACCTGGCCTTCGCCACCACGGACAGCCTGGGCCGCGTGGTCCACATCCTGCAGCAGCCGCCGCAGCCCCACAACCAGAACCAAACCCAAACACATCCGGCGCACGCCCACCGCCTGGCTCAGCCACAGCAACTCTAAGCTGTTTCTATGGCAACACCTCCAACTTCTTCCCGTCTACGGAGTCTCATCAAGCAAGCAGCACAATCTTATGATCAGATCCCATTACTGCAATGTTCTTAAATCAAGTTCAGTAACGAGCTGAAGCACAAGAGTCTGCAGGAGTCAATCTGATCAGAGGCAGCAACAAGTTACCAAACATGGAAGGAGATTCTAGCCATCAGGTTCTTTAATATTCTGCAAAGACAAAGCTCTTTGCAGAAGATCATCACGGATTAGATTAATTTGTGGGTTGAATAAAAAAAAAAACTGATGATTTGATATGGAAAAATAAGACACCAAGATTTTTTAAAGGAATTTGATCAAAATGAAACTTTTAACCCCTTAACTGTCACCCCAAAATCACTTAGAGGCAAGTCAGTGGGTCTATGAGGACACTGATGTCCTCGTGACAGTCATAGTGGTTTAAAACTCAAAACTGATGCAGAGTAGATGACGACTCACTGAAACCAAAGATCAGCCACAAGCTGCCCACTACAATATGAAATGACAGGGTTATCTGGCTAAATCAGAGACATGTTGGTTTCAGATCTGGTTTTGGTAAAGCTTTTGATTTTGATTTTAGTTGAATATTAGAAGACATGAAAATATCATTGAATTGTGTCTTTTTAGCACTCTGTGATTAATTATATCAGAACCGGCAATGTCACACTGTGTGTGTCAGCGATTGCTGTAAAAAAAGTATTTTAGTAATTAAAATGAAAACAATTATTACAGAGTTGACATTAAACATTAAACTGGCTTTGTCAATGTATATTGGTGTTTAGCAGCATTAGTGCAGTTTGCATTAGAAAAACAGGTAATTCCCAGATTTCCAAAAGGCTGTCAGCATTTCACAAAGGATGAAACAGAGCTATCCTCCTCTCAAATGTTTAGCCTTCTTGTTATGTGCTTGAAGTTTTGCTTTCTCTCGCTCTCTCACAGCCTGAAAGAACCGTAGTCGTCTTACCAGGTAAAATAAGTATCTTACTTCTCTGTTCTTCCTCTGAATTCAGCTGTGACCAACTCAGATTCAGTCTTTCATTCAGTAACTTAGTTTTACCAACCTGGTTTCTCTTGGCATGTTTTGGTCATTATTCCAAAAAAAAAAACAAAATTACATTTTCGAGTTACTGATTTCTAGTTTTAACAGGACTGTCGCATTTCATCTAAATGCACAGCAGGTCGGTCTATTGCAGACTGGCCCTAAGGTTTGCATCGCTCCACATGTTTAAATCTTGTTTTAAAAACCATACGCTAGTCTGCATTTGAACTGAATGCCTTTACGTTCACCGTCACTGAAATGAAACTCGGACACATCTGCTCCTGGCTGCAAGTCTGACCTCCACTCAATGTTTGTGCAATGGATTGTTTTATCACAGTGGTTGACTAATTGACTCCTCCGTTAGTTTTTGTGGCACATAAACTGGTTTTATTTCAGTCCTGCAGCTTTTGAGGGGGAATGAAAAAAAAGAAACAAGTGAATTTCAGAGTGAACAACTTCTTCCATTGGACGACATGTCTCATGGACTGTAAAAAAGCGAGTCTTTGTTCGTTTGTCTTGTTTTTGTCAAGTTGTTTTTGAACAGTTCTGAGTTATGGATAATATTTGCACACTGAGTCAGAGCGACGGCGGCGGCCTTCTGCGGACGCCTGAGGTCATAACGCGACGAACGACTGGGAAAAGTTGGGAATTGGACGATCTGGTTAGACATTTGAACTTTCCTCTTGCTGAACTGCATTTTTCAAAAGTATTGAAGCATCTTTGAAAGGAAATACTCAACCACTGGGATATGTTTCTCATCCTCTTGTTCTGATCCAGCCAGTCCTGAAGTAAATCCAGCTCATCCGCCAGCTTTAACTAAAGAGATCGGTGTCACTGATCGCAGCGTTTTAGCTTCGATTCAGTAGGGTCAATGCAGGTACTCGAGTCTCCGATCCGCCATTCAGAATCTCATTTTGAACAAACTCAACGAATAACATCTTTAACTCGGATTTGACGCTTTCTTTCACAAGTTTACTTGAGTGGATCCGGTTTGTTTTACAGTGTAGACTGCAGCAGCAGCGTTGCTATGGGATCATTGCTTGCAGATGTACAGTAGCATGCAATGGTCCACAAAATGGAAAAAAAAAAAAAAAAAAAGAAACGAAGTAGGAGTGAGTTTGTTACTGCGGTAGCGTGTGGTGAGGAATATGTGTGGGACAGCACTGGTGGCTGGCCGCCTTTATTTAGAAAAATATATCAATTTAACCTTTTCTCTATTTTAATCTGCACACTGTTTTATTGAGTACAAAGCACCTCTATTTCTTGTTAGAGCCTGATAAGTCATTTATCCATTGTTGCTTTACTTGACTTTCTTTCTTCTCGCATGTTCTGGAGGAAGAATAAAGTGAGTAGTTATCACTGTCCTACGCGAACAAACGAGCAGAGAAGCTCTCCGTTTTCACACGCCACAGTGTACAGTATTTTACTGAGTTTGCCTAATGAGGAGAACAACCACTTTGGCAGAAGGACGTCTTTTGAACCGGCTTTCGACAAGTTTGAATGACGTGTCACGTGTGCCGATAAATGCCACTGAGTTTTAAGGAACAGGAGCTCTGTAATGCTTTCTGTGACGATGTGTAGAGTTTGTCCTCTGGCTTCATCGCCGTCAATTGTTGAGCAAGTTAGCCGACTGTAACAGAACAATAAATATATGTTTTTATATATACATGCTGTCTCTGTGTCTTTTTAGCTTAAGTAACATCGGCCTTGGCGACCGTTTTCACACCGACAAGTCTTACGTTTCTATTCATAATAGGGCTTTCTGTTGACTTTAATTCGTCTGCGATATAATGCCTTAACCCAATCATTAAAAAAAAACAATTTCTTTAAGGTGCAGGAATACATATAATAAAGGTGATCCTCTGCATTGGTCCTAATAAGGTCCATCAGTTAGTAGAGTGGTAAAAACTAGCCCCTTGTTCTATATTTTGCTAAGCTCTAGACTCGTTACTGAGAAATGTTTGCTTTCAGGAGGCCTGACCTCTTTGACATGTTACCCAATCGTTAACGTTTGGCCGTGACGCAATGCGCCAGTTCGATGCTATGAAGCTTACCGGAAATTGTTCGCGGCTGTGAACGGAGAAGGCCATTAAAGTTAATTCAGTATTCGGACGCCTGACTAACACGGACTGAATGAATCCATTCACCTGAAACGCCACAGAAAATCAACAGCCCGTTGAAATTTTACCGCAGGAATCCACTTAGATGGGGTTAAAGGTCAGACGGAGCAGGGAATGAGATTAGAATCGAACAAAATGGCTTAAGAAGGTAATGACCGTGCTCGAAGGTTAGCAATGTAGAACAGTTGTATACATGCAACATAAGTAAACACACAGTAGTATTTAAAGTTAATAGTGAGCTATCAAATAATTATTGCCAAAAGTACACATGTTGCGTCGTGAAGAATTAGAAGTGTGATGCAGGTGGTTGTCTTAATTAGTAATTTAAAAAAAATGAAGGTTTATTATTTGGCCACCAGAGGGAGCCCTTTACAAGGCAGAGAAGAACAGAGCCGCACCACTCGTCTTTACTCAGTTATATTATCCACAACACACTATAACCCACTCACACAACATTCAAAATAGATTTTAATAAAGGGCGGAGGGCCATAAGATTATTTCAACCTTGTCCAGTTTACTTGTAACTCACATCATGTAAAGTATATTTTAGTTATGAAATGAATTTCAGTTCACTAGTTTATAGCCCTTAACAAAAAAACAACACATTTTACAAGATTCATCAAATTCATATCTAGAAACAGCCAATCAGTAGTCAGGCATCAGCACCTAATCCCGCCCACAGAGTTTGACTGGTAAAATTTAATTAATTTAAACAGATTGATTAAACCATAAAATACATTAAGTTTTCAAAATGAAATCAAAACATTTAAATGAGGCACACGTATAGTTAATTTCGTTTTTAATCAGTTATCTGGTTTTGATAAATTTATGACATTTAAATAATTATTTCTCATTTATTGTCCTTTCACGCTCCGTACTTGTGCGCCTCGCCCACCTCCGTTCCAGACGCCTTACGTAACTTCACACTGAATCATCCCTGACGGCTCAGATCTCAGGAGAAGCAGGCAGGAGCTGAGGGAAGACTCAGGAAGTTAAGAAGAGGATCTCCCCCTGAAACTCTCTCGCTCACACCCCTCCCCATCCTGTTTCTGTCAGCCCCCACCCCAACTCCCTCCCTGTGATTGCGTTGCGTAATCACGCCGTACAGTGTGTGTTTGTGTGTGTGGCGAAGCAGGTAGCCACTTCCTGCAGGCTCTTGCTCTCCCTCTCTCCCTTCCCTTTCTGTCTCTTTCTCTCTCTGTGTGTGTGTGTGTGTGTGTGTGTGTGTGTGGGCGTGCGTGTGTGTGTGTGTGTGTGCTGATCAGCATCAGCAGCGGGAGGCGGTGGACGCGTTTCTCTTGCATCCTGGACCGGTTCAGGTTGCGCTGCAGGGGAGGGACTTTGCTTGTGCAGACTGGGCTGAGCTGCAGCGGGGATGCATCAGGCGGCAGAGACGGACCTCTGAGTTGCCTGGAGAAACCCAGGGCCTCTTCTTTCCTCTGAGAAAGAAGAAGAAGAGTGAACGCTGTTTCTCCACCTTCTTGTCCCTCCTCCGCCCCCCCCCCCCACCGGGGGCAAATAAACGCTGCACGCCGCTGGAGTCGCTGGATGGAGAGAGTCGCCTGAAGAAGGGAGAGCGGTGGAGTTGTTCTCCTCCTCCTCCCCCCTTTCTCTCTACTGCACCAAAAGAAAACCCCGGGTAAGCTCCTCTCTCTCTCTCTCTCTCTCTCTCTCACACGCAATCGCCTGCCTCTTTCCTCTCATCCTGCTGCTTTTGTTGAAGAGATTTGTCTTAAAGCAGGTAACTGCGCCCCTTAACGCCTCTCCTGAAACTGAACGGCGCTTTTTTCCTCTCCCTGCCTCACAATCAGGATCCAGTTGGTTTGTGTTCTGTCACGAGGGAACAGGTTGTTTCCAGATGTGCAGGCGGTCCAGGTTGCAGCATCCCGTGGCTCAACTCCAGCTGAAGGAACTTAGAGCAGGTCAGGGGCGCACGATGCACTCTAGAGCAACCTGAAGGCACCTAATTAGCCGATGTAATTTAATGTCAGTGTAAATCCAGCTGCTTTGTGAAGGCGTAAGACTTTTAGAAAGCAAAGTCAAGTTTAATTGTGCAGCTCATTTAAGGAAATGAGCTATGTTTTATAAAAACATAAGACAGTAATCATGGAGAAAAAAAAGCAGCTAAACTTACATTTTGTCAAATACACATCACAATGTTCCATTTACCATTAATTGAAGGTAACTCTAGGCAGGTGGGTCTTTAGTATAGGTTTAAAGGAAATCAGTGTTTCAGAAGTTTTGTGGTTTTCTGGAAGTTTGTGCCTTGGTTCTGCTCTGCAAGCTTCTATGCACCAGAAATCTGGAACAAAGTCACCTGCTGACATTGTAATGTAGAGCTGCGTATCATCCACATAACCATGGAAACTAATCTTAGTTCTTGTTATAACTTAAGCCAGCCGGAGCGTGTAAATAAGAGCAGTCTGAGGGTTGAACCTTCAGAAGTCACGATGCATGACTTCTGCATCAGAGGAGCATAAAAACAGCAGACAAGTCGGGGAGAAGTTGTTAGCTAACAAAACAAAGATAAATACAGGACAAACTGTGTTGGAGAATTTTAATGCGTTAGAATGGCCCAGTCAAAGTCCAGAGTTAAAGCCAATTTGGTCCTGGCGGCAAGACTTGCAAAAATAATTAATTGCTGTTCACACACACTTCTTCCGATGATGACTCAAGAGTATCTAAATAGTTCCCACACTTTTCAGACTTATGTTCGTAAGAAACTTCAAAAACAGATTCTTCAAATTCATCAACCTGTTTTTCTGAGGATCTGTTTTCTATAGTGAAAACAGATCCTCTGTCTTATTGATGATAAATCCAGATTTTGGTTGAATGAGGATTGACTCTAAATCCATTCAGACATTACACAACCTGCAGCTCATATGCAGACTCCCCTGTTTCCTGTTCAGGGTCGATCCTGGGAATCAGTGCGTGCACGGTGATGAAAACGATGCTGCTTGAGCTTTTAATTTCGGGTAATCCCATTAGATGATGCTCGCCGTAGCAACACGCCGTAATGTGGTTTAATCCTCCGTCCTGTTCTGTCTCAGAGGCAGCCGAGGGCTTTCTGGCACCTTCTGGATGCTCATGCTGTCACGCTAATGTGTTCATACTGTTTGGTCCTGTTACAAACACAAACCATAGGATAGAGCAGCAGAAGAAAAGGGTGGTGTACCTTCCTGTATCCACCACCCTTGTGTCAATAGGCTGAAATATTCACCTGTTTTTCTAGTTTAAGTTCAGGCAGACTGGACAGCTTTCAAGTCAAAGATTCTCAGTTTGATTTCTATTTGGACTTTGACTAGGTCATTCTAATGTGAATTATGCTTTGATCCATGGCATTCCTTTGGCTGTGTTCACACTGCAGCCTGAAGTGACCCAATTCCAATTTTTTTGACATAAAGCGACCTGCATCTGATCTTTTCGTGGCAGTCTGAACAACAGGGGTCGGATTCTTTTCGAATGCGACCCAGGCCACTTGGGTATCTGATTCAAATGTGACCCAACGTCCAGGTCGCATTCGTTCGACCTGAACGTCATTCATACTCCACAAACGTCACTATTCTGCATCCTGATACACACAAGAAAACCAAGAACCACGACTGACTATAGTGAGGTTTAAGTTGTTAATGTGCTGCTCCGTTCAAATGTGTGAGCTACGCTCCAGTGCTAGCTCACACGGGTTGTTTCAGGTCGTTTGCCCGTTCACACAGGACAACACGTACGGGTCGCATTGGTCATACGAGTGTGAACAGCCACGGCAAAAAAAATCCAATTTGATAAAAAATCTGAATTGGGTCACTTCAGGCTGCAGTGTGAACGCAGCCTGAAGTGACCCAATTCAGATTTTTTATCTGGGTGAGTGTTGACGACGTTCCTGGATCAAGGTAAAAATCTCCAAAGAGCCTCAAGTGTCTATAGCCCCAGTCTGGCTTTCTTCCAGGGTTATTCAGTTCGCAGCTCCGTCCATCTCTCTCACTCTTTGAGGTAAACAGGAATGACACAGCTACTAATTAGTCCTTTTTTGAAACTTTAATCTCAATTTTTGAGCTATGGTCTTAAACTTTTTGTGGCTGCTGCCTATTTCAGTTGAATAGGCAGTTTAATGCTCTGTTTACTCAGATTTGTTTTGTCTCACTCCCATCTCTTAATTTTGCGTTTTGAAAATCCAAAAAGTGCAAAACATGAATTCTTGTCATTTTTCAACTGGTCATAACATTTCCATCGGGAGAATATTTACCCAATGGACGACGATGGGAGCGAAGCGCCTTGGAGTCTACTGGCTACACAAGTTCAAAGCCATTTTCCAATGATATGGTGTAAAGGTAATTCACTTTATGAATATTCCTCTCCATAGGATTGAACATGTGGCTTTCAGGGTTTTAGAGATCAATAAAAAAGTGCAGAGTTCCAGCAGGGGGCGCAGCTTCAGTAAGCAGAATGCCTGCTTAAATACAAGAATATCTGCATGAAATGTGCTTCTTATAGTCAAGATTATACAAAATAAGAGTATTTTTTTCCCCCCAAATGTATTTTAAATTCAACCTTCACTGCTTCAGGTTTATTTCTGTTAATTTCCTTAAATGTTTCTTAAATTGAAACCCCAGGAGGGTTTCAGACTTGCTGAGAATGTTGCAGCCATTGGATGTTTCACCTGAAGGACGGGTTTCGTTTTGATGACGTGCGAAGTTTGTTTGTTGGTACAAAAAGTTCTCTTACACTCTCCTCTGACCAGAACACCTAGTTCTTGTTGTGCCCCACGTGACTGATGCAAAGCAGAACTTCTACACGGGGTTTGTGAAGCGATGGCCAGATTAGCGGACGGCACCACTTGTACCAGAAAGGCCACGTCACGGTGATGTGTGTTGATGCATCGTCTCTGTTCTCCCTCACGTTTGGGGGGTTTGGCTGGTGTTTGATAGCTTCTAAATGATCCGTTCCAGTGATGAGAAGAAGCGGGTGTTACTCTGCCTTCGCTCAGCTGAAATACGACCTGCTCAGAACTCAATTCCTTCACCAGCACTCGCAATCATCTCAGCTATTCCTTTTACACGGGCCCCGCCTCCTCGCGGTTTCTCTCATTCCCTCACACACACACACACACACACACACACATTCCCCCTTCCTTTCGGGACTCATTAGAAACATTATTACATTAGGGAAGCACTAAGATGAAAACTGAAGACGCGAGACTTTGTGAGTCCTCCGAAGCGCGTTGAGCCCATCCGCATTATGAGCCTGGTCTTTCCTAACTGCTGCCCTGGGTCTTGATGTATCACAGCTAATATTTCCAGAATAGATCAGGTGATGGATTGACTTTTTTTTTATGGTGTATGCCTGCGGTCCGTGCAGATTGCTGCCAAATGTAGCTGCAGCTCAAATCTTTGAAAGGCCTGTAGATGCAGTAAGTAGGCTGGAGATAAATCACTTGGACCGTTTAGGAGCAAAGGTGAAAAGAACTGAGAAGTCAGCTTGCTTCAGAGCTAAAAGTTTGTTTTTTGTTGTTTGTTTTTTTTTAATGCACCAATAAAAATGCAAAGAGAAAGTATAAAGTATAGAAGTGCTGTTATCAAACTGAATCAACAAGGGCTCCCAGATTTTCTCATTTGTGAGAAATCTGGCCTGCAGAAGGTGGCCGGGTTTCTTTCCAAAACATTAGGTCAGCTCTCACAGACGTTTCTGCAGCACTAAGTGCTTTCACCGTTGTGTATTAGCTTAATTGTTGGGTTGTTAATCTCATAAGTGGGAGCTTTAATTTGTTAGTGTGATCGTGGGCAACACTTGACACTTGATTGATCGTTTTTGCTTTAACGCCAATTTACCGATCCGAGAGTCATGATTAAAAAGCGATGAATTATTTTTTTTTGTTTTGTTTTGCAACAGATTGTCCACGTTGGTCTGGACTTTGACTGGGACATTTTAACACTTGAAAATGCTTCAAATTCAATTGATCCATATCGGTTCTGGCTGAATATTTGCTCAGCAGAGTCCTAACAGGAGGCTCCCGTGCGTAGCTCAAACCGTCTTCCTGTCAAATTTGAGACGTTTCCCTGTAACCATCATAGAAGAGAATCCCCACAGCATGATGTTGCCACCACCATGTTTCCGTAAACGGTTGACGTGTTCAGAGATATGCGTTTCTACTTGCGTTGTTCATTTTTCCACCATAGCATTTTGAAACCTGAGTGGTTTGCCTCCCCACACTCATCAGACAAAATCGGTGTCATACGTTTGTGCAGCAAAAATTTTCGTTTGTGCCGCTATCACTTTAAATTTATTAAGAAATGTTCACAGAGGTTATGAAAGGTCATCCATCCACCTTGAACTTTTTAGCCTTCCTTCAAACATCTGACCAAAGCATATTCCTTGTCTTATTTATAGTTTCCTCTTGCAAACCACTGGGACCTTCACCAAACATCTGGATCACCTCTCAGATTAAATTACACAAATGTGATGTCTATTTATTGATCATATATGTTATTTATTCAGAAATCAGAGTAGAGGGGGCTGAATGCACGTTCAGATTGTTTTTTGTGGGAAATTAAAGACTTGAAAACGATGTGGTTCTTTTCTGTACACTACTCTGGGTTGGCCTAACACATAAAAAGCCATAGAATTTTTGAAGTTTTCCCATAAAATGCGGTAAATTACAGTTGCTATGAGTACATTTTCAATATAAAACAGCACACGAAGGTTTCATTTAATTTCCTTGTACTGATGTAACACATCAGTACAAACCCTACGGTTTTAAAAACCAAATTCTGGAGTCATAAAACTCACTGAGAGCATTTCTGTGCAAGTCTGAGAGGAAATATTGAATTCATTCTGTCACCTGAGTTAAATTAAATGACACCTGGGAGAGATGGAAAGTACGTCTTCAGTGTCAAACAGGCAGCAGCAGGGACTGTCTGCAGAGAAGTGAACAGATGTTGGAGGAGACTCTGATTTTTCTTCAACTTTGGCTAAAAGACAGCAGTGAGCGCAATGACGGGACTGTTAATCTGGTTAATGTTTAACTGCTGAACAAAGATGTGACAGATATCATCTTAACCAATGGAACTGAAACCTCCAGGCCATCGTAGAAGTCAAATGTATGTTTTTATGGAGACATTTTGCACGTTTCGTGTGTTTGCATAGGCTCATAACTTTTATGCTCACTATTCACTTTAGAGATCTGTTGGAGCTTGAAATTGGGATAAAGAGAACAGGGGTCAATATATCCTGCACGTTTCTCTGAACAGGAGGGCGGATGTAGAGGAAGTGAAAGGAGAACTCTCAGGGACAGTTAAAGCATCTGTTAAGAGGAAATGGGTCTTTCTGTCCTTCCAGCATTAAAGGCCTGTAATAGATGGATTGCCATAAAGCTCTGAAGCATTGATGGTGCCCAAACGATTGGCTCCATCAGCTTAAGTTATTAATTACTTTTTATGCTTTCATTTCCGTAGAGCTCATATAAATGAATGTGACAATCAGACAGATGATGGTAGTTCCTTAATTATCTCAGAAGACAAATATGTCATGATGATGATGTCCTCTGCATCCTGAACTGGACCTGGAGTTTATGTCGGCGTTTGACGAGCGGGCTTGTTAGCTGTTGGCGGCACCTAAGACAGGCCTCATGAGTCTAACAGAGAGAAATCGTGAGTCCAATAGAGAGAAATCGTGAGTCCAATAGAGAGAAATCGTGAGTCCAATAGAGAGAAATCGTGAGTCCAACAGAGAGAAATCGTGAGTCTAACAGAGAGAAATCGTGAGTCTAAAAGAGAGAAATCGTGAGTCCAACGGAGAGAAATCGTGAGTCCAATAGAGAGAAATCGTGAGTCTAACAGAGAGAAATCGTGAGTCCAATAGAGAGAAATTGTGAGTCCAACAGAGAGAAATCGTGAGTCTAACAGAGAGAAATCGTGAGTCTAAAAGAGAGAAATCGTGAGTCCAACGGAGAGAAATCGTGAGTCCAATAGAGAGAAATCGTGAGTCCAACGGAGAGAAATCGTGAGTCCAATAGAGAGAAATCGTGAGTCTAACAGAGAGAAATCNCAGAGAGAAATCGTGAGTCCAATAGAGAGAAATTGTGAGTCCAACAGAGAGAAATCGTGAGTCCAATAGAGAGAAATTGTGAGTCCAACAGAGAGAAATCGTGAGTCCAATAGAGAGAAATCGTGAGTCCAACAGAGAGAAATCGTGAGTCTAACAGAGAGAAATCGTGAGTCCAATAGAGAGAAATCGTGAGTCCAACAGAGAGAAATCGTGAGTCTAACAGAGAGCATTCTGCCAGTAGTGTCAAAATGTTGAATTATCCCCCAAACTCATTCTTCTAATTTCTCATTTTTACCTGTTGTGGGCCTGCGACCCAGGCGGTAGTATTGTTAGCTTTGCTAAACTCCAACCCCACTGGGTTAGCATGTTAGCATACTTACTTACTTTAGGTTGGGTGACGGTTTCTCTGGATTTATTTGGCTCTGTAAAGTTTTATATTTTATTTTAATTTCAGGAATGAAGCATCAAACCCAAGTCCTGGTTCTTCTGCTGTCCACATGGAGGCGACATGTTGTGCACTTTCTTTGTTTACTTAAAAAGAGAAAGAACGTTTGTGTTCTTACCGACATTAAATCAGAGCAAACTGCCTTTGCTTTAGCACAGTTAGGATTATGAAAACTGTCTTTATTTTCTTAATGCTGGAGAATTTATTTGCTCAAAGTCAGACGTTTGCATACGTTTGCATTGCTATGCCAGCCCAGATGAGGATGTTGAGTCTTTGTAAGCGTTTAACATTTTCCTTAACATTTTTAAGGAAAATATGGATGTATCTTAAAGCTTTATTTCAAATTCACTGCTTCCTTCTGTGACATTGTGAGAAGATGAAGAGAACTCATTTAAGATCTAAAATAAATGTGGACCAAAGTGAGCTGAAAGGCCAAACAGAGACGGAAAATTCATTACACCGATAGCGCCATAAAAAGACTAAGAGATTAAAAGTTAAGTGTTTGACCACAGTGACCATCATTACAATCTAAGAAAATAAATGATTAGTTAGTAATACGTCTGAGTTACAGGTTTATTGTTTTATCTGAGGTAATGGGGCATCTTGCTGCTGTGTGCAGATTTTTCCTCTGTGCCAGCACTGAGATTTAAAAACTTGTGCCAGTGGGCGCTTCTTTTACTTAAAACATGCATTAAATAAATTAAACCAGAAAGTCAAAGCGCAGCCGGATTTGTCCAACATATGGTACAGAGGACACTGGCTGCAGGAGAGACGCATGGCCCAGCCGGCCGAACATGCACTGCGGGTGTTGTGTGATATCCCAGCACGGCAGCGAGGCTGGTAATTTGATTATGATGTCATTGGAGGAGATTAAAAGCCAAATTGATTGATCGGGTTGTCGAGGAAGCGAGGGGGAGACAGGAGAGCGCGGCCGATGGCTTGTTCTCCATCTGTTCCCCCACACTGTGTTCCTCATTCCTCTGTCAGCGCAGACACACCGTTCTTTGTTTCTCTGACAACAGTCACCGACTTTGTTTCCATTATTCGTCTCATCAGTGTCTTTTTCATTCCTTATCTAACCTTTCTTCACCTTTAACCTGTGCTAGTTTGTGCTTAAGACAAAACCCATCAGTCCATGTGTCTCTTCTTATTGATCAAAGTTGTTCAATATTCAGCTCCAGCAAAAGCTATTCTGATCTCCCACAGACGTGACTGTGGGTCGAGTTCTCGTCTAGCAATCGGATGGTTGTAGGTTCGATTCCATCTTCCTCCTGTCATGTACGTATGTTCCTCTCAACGAGGCATTTAACCTTTGACCTAAATATGCCTACTACTCTGCACATTGGTGTATAGATGAGTTTGTAATTTTTGGCAGCTAACATCATTAGTTCATAAGGGATCTTGTGCTCCTGAAACAGGTCAGCTATCATTCATCTCCAGATTTTAATCATTGGTTAATTTTATGTACTGGACTCCATTTGTTATTTTCGCTAGAGGGTCTATTGTACCTTTGAAATAAATGGCATTGTGTGCAAAATCTCTGAATGATAAAATAATGTCAAACAAGTGACATAATCAAGATCTTGCAGGCTTTTAAAGAAAAAGCTGCACCACTTTACTGTCGCAACCTCGTCTTAATGAGCCGTCACTTCCACCTCGTTGCTTTAGGAGAAAGGACCCGATGGTTTGTGTCCTTCAAAAGGTTTTTCACCAACTGGGAGGTGTGCTTTCCACCATTATCTTGCTGAAATATCCAGCAAGATAAGCAAAGTAAGACTTGCAGCTGACTCCTTTAAAGTAATCTTCAAAATGGTCCCTTGAACACCAATGTAGTGAAACTGCACCATCATATGATGCTTCCACCAGCTTATCAGTGGAAAATGTGATTTTAGGCTAGAAGGCCTCTTTCTCAAGTTTAGTCTCTTCAGACCGAAGAGCAGACTTCAAAACAGATCACCGCGTTTCAAATGTTCCTTGGCTGAACTTCAGTCGGGCATTGATGTGCCATTGTTTGGTCGATGGAGGTTTTGACGTCCTCCACAATGAAGAGCTCTTCCGAACATTCCCGTCACGATAAACAATAATTAAATCAATACCATGATAAATTAAAGCGTGCTCTGTAATTTTTATTTGCATGATTTACTGTTTTTCTCCTTCTACCAAAAACTGGATGACAAAAGTCTTCAGTCTGAGAACATGTTCTTGCATTTTTATGCCATTATTTCCATTACATTATTTGAAAATTGTCTCGAAATAACAACAATATTATCATTTATTGCAATAAGTTCTCTGACAATTTATCGTCCAGCATAATTTGTAATTGTGACAGGAGTACTTCCAAATGTCTCCCTCTGTCAGATATCAAACAATCCACAATTCGCTCTGAATACTCATTTTTAATGGCCCTATTAAACGTCACGGTGATTGTTTAGCCTGTAATGTTTGTCTTCCTACTGCCGTCTGTATTTCTGCCAGAGGTTTTGAGGACGGTGTAGTTTCAGGTGGACATTTTAAAAAGACGCGGATTGATAGCGGCTCACTGCGGCTGCGCAGTGTCCGTCTCTAGGCAACCGTGACAACAGCGTCAGTTAGTGGGAGGGGTCCTATTTAGGTCCCCCAACGACAATTTAG